>VMRN01000001.1:10795983-10915011 GCA_010277015.1 Poeciliopsis turrubarensis
GTTAGTTAGTTAGTTAGTTAGTTAGTTAGTTAGTTAGTTAGTTAGTTAGTTACCAGACAAAACATTAAGAACAAATTCTTATTGACCATGTTATTCTGAAAGTGCTAAAAGACTTGAAAGGGGTTAACATTGTTCTAACATTCCAACAAGTTGCACACAGAATAGTCCCGGCTGAAATCATACCCTGAAATTTTGAGTAAGTCTCCTATTTATTGGTCTTGAACTGTTTTTATTAGCTTTAAGCCCGAATCATCAAAATTACTGAAATAATTCTTTGGACTCTGCATATAGTGAACCTGCATTGCATAGTAATATCAGTTTTAAAATGAAATTAGCAGAAATAAATACGTTGATTAATTTAAGATGCAGGTCAAGCACAAATACTATTGTTCGTCATTTTGAGCTCTTTAAAAAGCTACTCAACAGGATCTTGAAAGGCCAAGTTTCAATCCTTCTAAACTTTTCCCTGAATTTGATAAATATTTAATTTAGTCTAGGAAGCTTGCGTGCGTGTGTATGTGTGTGTGGGCCCTCTTATCTGTCTGTCCTTGAGTTGGAGTCTGCCTGACAGACCTGGTCAAACCTGCAAACAGTCAATATAGACACAGTCATGTCTAAAACTGTGCTGGTGCTACTTGCATATGCAGTTTACGCGGTCCGTGTCCAAATGAAACCATATAGCTGAGTGGAGAAGATAAGCCAAATCTTCCAAGTTGCCCCTGCCAGGAGTCACGTTGACGGTGTGACAAGAGTTTTATGGCTCACTGAAGATGCCAAGCTTGTTCTAGGACTAGCACAGCTTATGAGAATCAGTTTGAAGAGCCTTCACCTAATGAAACCGAGATGATGCAATTCATTGCAGACTCAAAAGCTGTGAATAGCAGGAGCAGTACCAGTCCTGCAAGAGGGAGCCTTGACCAGAGAGACGTCCTTTGTCCCCTGGAGGTAGGTGCAGTTAGGGTGGCGACAGGAGCTTGTGGAAAAGGGAAAGCACTGGTTTATTCTAGAGGGGAGACACAATATGAGGTCTGAGGGCTTTACAGTATCTGGATAATTTAGAGAATTAAGGATAACCCGGACAAGAAGAGGAATGCTGATTCCTACTGTTTAATTTACCTTAAAGTTGGAGCTACAGAGCCTTGCAAAAGCATTCATGCACCTGTTGCTTTTGCATATTTGGTGATGGTACAACCACAAAACTTTTATGGAGCTGGAGAGAAAATGATAGTGGTCAAAGTAAAAATATAAACATTTTTATTCAGAAGCCTTCCTGCTGATACCCTTAAATAAAATCCGGCGCACCAAGCACCGTCAGATGATACCCATTGGGCAAACAAAGTCAACCTGTACGTAACCTGATCTCAGCGTAAATTCGTTTGTTGCTCCATGAGGTTGACCAGAAACCATTAGTGAAAAAGGAGCAACACGTAGTCCAAGGAACACAGCAAACAGCTGAGACAGAAACCTGAGGAGAAATCTAACGCAGACTTAACTTATAAAACAGTTTGTTTCCCAACATATTTTATGTTTTGTCCACGTCATTTACCTAAAAATCGAATTAAAAACATGTTCTGATGATTGAAAAAAAACAAAAACAAATCGGCTAAATTGGCACTATCAAACAATTTAGTTTGCATTTACAGCTTCTGTTTGCAGTTATAATCTTAAAGTACACTGAAATATGTGACCTGGTCTCCTGTTTAATTTACTTTAATGTTAGCCAACCCTTGAAATCTTGAGTGCCTTATAGTTATTGATATTACTGCTGCAGGAAAGTTTTTAAGGAAATATTAACTGAACTGCCCAGGAACCAGACTAACCTGTGAAACGGTGGTGCTGATTAATTGATTTTCAGTCTGCCAGTGATTTTATTATGGGCTGTGTATAAATAAATCAGTCAGGCAGCTGGAGCTCATCCAAAAAGCTGCTGCCAGCAAATGGCATAGGTGAGGACAGACTCCATATTTGGAAAGGGACAGGTCGTAAAATCTTCGTTTGGGCCCACAAAGCTCTGAATGGTCCTTGACCTAAATACGTGTCAGAGTTTCAGGTCAGGTGTGATCCATTTAAATCCCTGACCTGTTCACTCAGTGTTCCCAGGAGCAGCACTAAACAAAAGGAGGCAGCATTCAGTATCTTTTCTCCTCAGCCTCCTGAGAACCTGACATGTACAGTAAATGTTGGCGCCTTTAAATCCAGGCTAAAAACATGTTACTGATCATTGTAGGTTTCCCATGAAGCCCCACACATAGTTCATCAATTCATTTTTAGCACGTTTTAGTTATTTATTTTAAGGTAGCGCTGCTGATTGGATTCTTTCTCTGTGATGCTTTCATTTTTTTTTTTTTTGCTTTTATGTGCCGTTTTGATCAATATCCAGTCTTTGTTTTGTTTTTCGTTACATCTGCTTCTTTATTTTTTCCTTTTGAGTGCTTTGAGCTTCCTTGTGTTTAGGTAGTGCACCTCTCTTGCCTTGTGTTGACAAAAGACAACAACGTGTAATGTAAAACTTTTGCTGAATTTGCAAAAAGAATATGAACATTTCTGATCTGATCATTGTGACTCCAAATATCTTAGATACCAGCCCGAAGGGATTGGTTGGCATCTGCAAGGGGAAAACCCGAAACACACAAGGCTCAAAGAATCACTTGGTAACATCAAACATGCCAAATACTCCAAGACATCCTGAGATGCTCTTTTTCACCAGTTATATCTTTATGCAATCCAGATCCAATCATTGTAGACTTTTTAAGTTTAAGCTGTCTCTGTGGAAAAAAAAAAGTGGAAACATTTTTATGGTCTCATGTATAATTTCAAATATGAATATAAAAGGACTAAAGCAACCTTTTGCTCTTCAGCTCCCCCTACAGTTATTAGATGTGACAGCACACCTTTTTTTTTTTTTACTCCCATGCAAATAAATGTGTTGTTAAATCAAGCTGTAGTTAAGAGAAAGGATGTACCCACATGTAACACAAAAAATGAAAAAAAAGAAAGATAGGAGCACAAATTGCTCTTTGCAAATGACAGGTTTACAGTTTCTGAATCTGGGATTGCGTGAAATACGAGTAAATGCACAACAGTCTTGATCATAGCATCAACTCACCTGGCAAGTATCAGGCTAGATTAAGTAGCATAAAATTATAGTGAGATGTTAAGGTTGAAATGTACACAATAAGTACTATTTTGCCCAAAGACAATTCAAGGAAATAACACAATATGCCAGTTCACACAGTCTGCAGTAAAAACTGTTATCCAATAAACATTATTCCATTGTTGTAACAAACAGCGAGATAGACGCAAACGTGCTTCCAGTGCAATTGCAACATATCCAAAACTCTTTATCACCCGTAGAAACCAGGAAGTAGTGCAACCATGTTTTAAGTGGGACATATTTAACTCTCGGTCCAGAAGAATAAAGCCTACCACCCCCACTACACGGATCTTGTGGCTGAAGAACAATGCCACCCTTCTTCCACTATTGTTCCACAGAGGAGTCTCAATCATTATAGCCGCTTCACTTAGGCGCTTTTCTGAGGAGTACAATAGTGGCTTATTTGTGTCATATACTTAGTGTCCTGATAGACTAGGTCTGTCATAGTGAAAAGTTATAAGAATGTCAGAGAAGGAAAAAGTGGATTTGAGCAGATGAATGTCTTTAAGTTAAGGGTGTCTTAACTTAAAGATTAGTGAGAACATAACTAATGTGTTGCTGCTGCAAAGTGCTTGGAAAAAAAACCATAGTACCATTTTAAACTTTTTCTATTTTGTCATGTTACAGAAACATAAATGTATTTTTTTTTAATTGTATATGTTAGATGAACACAAAGAGTCAAATAATTGTGAAATGGAAGCAGAGTTACAGGATTTTTGAAATCTAACTAGCTTGAAACATGCATTTTTATTAATCCTCCCCAAATAAAACCCATTGCAACTTGCCATCATGAAGTCACTCAATCAGAATCTACTTGTAGGTGAAGCATGAGCCGCTTTGAATATCTCAGATGTTTGGTTAAGACGTTAGTAAAAATATTTGCTTTGAAGACCCCCTTGTGGAGAGGCTGTAGGCAGACCCAGTTTACAAAATAATATTCCATGCTTTCACTGCTATGCAGTGGAATCATGATGTTGGGAAACGTATTTTACAAAATATATTTGTTTCTGTGCATGCAAATGCTGTCTAATACACATTATAGTCAGCACTCCATCCACCTTGTGAAAAGCATCCTGACATAATGAGGCGGAGATGCTTTTCTTTAGCATGAACAAGGAGGCCGATCAGAGCTTATGGTAAGATGGATAGAGCTATTTACAGGCTAATCCTTGGAAGAAAACCTGTTAGAGGCTAGGAAACAATTAAAAACTGGAAAGGACACATTCTCGCAGGACTGCAACTCTATAGGTAGAGCCAGAGTTTCAAAGGAACAGTAACTGATCGAAGCATATTCATGTGCTAGAATGACCCGGCTGAAGTTCAAAACCTCCACGTTCTTCCCCTCTTTGGTGTACATCGGCGTACCAGGATCTCACTGTACAAGATCTTGCAATATTGAAACATTGCAATATTTCTGTTTGAGGTGGTTGCTGTTTTGAAAACACCAGCCATGGCGCCGCCTAATGATGTTGGAATACAGGATGCCTCAACTTCTCTGAAATCATTTGTTTGGCAGCATTTTGGATTTCCAGTGCAAACAGGACACAAACCATATGCAAGGAGAGCAAGTTTTTCAGATGCTGAAGGAAGAAGATTGCATTGCTGAAGGACTGATTGCCATATTGAGCTCCATCGCAATCACATCACACCCTGTCAGTAGCAGATCATGCAGAGTTGAAACACTGTCCTAAGGACGGAAGAGATTAGAAAAATCTGAAAAAGAAAAATGTCAAATTTCTCCTGTAGATTTAGAGTTTTCTGCAAAATCTATAAAAATGCAAAATGAAGGCCTTTTCGCACCATAAGCTTGATCTGTGAAGTTTAGTTGAACTCAGGATTTCAATATTGCATTGTTGTGTCTCGTCTGATCTTGTGAGTTTTGGGCAATCTTTACACTGCAGGTGTACATTCATCTGTACGTAACATGATATATATATATATATATATATACATTTATTTATTTTGTGCTGTTTTCTTTCCTCATGTATTTCTGTCGACTGAGTTGTCAGTACGTGTGAAGTGGAGGAGTGGCTCGAATGCGGCCTGTGTTTCCAGTTAACTACCGAAACAGATGTACTGTAAAGATGAGTTAATGTGAGTCGCCTGCTGTGATGCAACAGCTCGCTCTGTGATGCAGCCCCAACTGTGGGACATGCGATATGGCTGCCTTGTGATCCATGGTTTCCCCTTCGGGTTGCGTCCTTTCATGCTGCCTCTCCTGAGAAGTGCTGTGACCGTGGGTTTTTTTGTGAAGCAGCGCTTTACATTGTGATGTTGAAGAGGGCCATTTGGCGCGCGCGGTGAAACCTGGCAGGCCAGAGCAGCTCTGGGTGAAAGTTTTCCTGACCGGATTTGGAAGCAGCCATCAATACGCGTACGTGAGCAGTACGCGTACAGTAAGGAGATTATACCTAATCCACTTAGGAGTTAGGATATTAGCCTGGAGTAATATATAGGCAGTAGTAATACAGTACAGACCACAACAGGACACCTAATGCGATAAGGTCACATATTATGAGTTAAATCAGGAGCTTTTGGTGTCAATTAGCATCTAAACTAAGGCGTTTGTAATTAAAGTACAGCAACATGACTGCAATACATGCTCTGCAAACTGTTTATGGAAGTTTTGTACAATTCTTTGTAAGACGCGTGTATGCACTGGAAGTTCATTATGGAAGGCCACCACTGAAGTTGAATATACACTCACACACATACAGGCTTCAGATTACTGACTATTGGGGTCATGCTAAAATTAGAGATCTGCACCAAATATATTTAAGCATTAACCTGAACCCTGCCTCCTTTTGACAAGTTAATAACCTAAACATGGCACGTCAACCTTTTCTTTGTGTTTTGACATGCGATTTGAGGCCCCAGCGACGTGAAAATAATCACGTTAATGATTTAACTGGTCAGACAAGGGGCCGATTTCATCGGAAACCTGCTGGGAATGTCTCAAGATCACCATTGAGCGGCCCCCTCCCAGACTGCTGATCTCTCCGAAATGTCTCCGGCTCCAGGATACAACGTTTTCTGAGCTACATGAGAGCAGAAATTAGCCACGACCAATTAGCGGCAGTTTGTGAACGATAAAGCAATAAGACATTGCTCAGCGGTGGGGGTCTTCTCACCATCTCAGTTACAGAGTTTCAAAACCAGCTATTAATTATGGATAACTTGCTGTAATCCAGATGTTGTCCTTAAGGCTTATATCAGCCAATGCCGTTGAGTATATAAAGACTAAATGTCTTTAATTTCAAGCTTTTAACAGAAGAAACACAGTAAATCACATTAAGTCATAAACAAATTAGGTTCAAACTGGAACTGTTTTTCCTGACGCTATCATAATATGATTTGCTGAAGCTCAGTCTCATAAGTCTCTTATTAATAATCAACTTTTTAATGGTTTTCATTTAATTTTATTTACATTTGAATTGGTCACGACCATCTCCGATAATTTTTACATTTAATTTAATTTAATATTCCATCATCCTCAGGATTCTCAATCAAGCAATGAATTATATGAAAAATAACAAAAAATTACGTTTTTTTTTTTTTTCAGTAAACTGGACTAAGCTTCCTTTCTGTCAGCCATAACTGGTCAGACAAGGGGCCGATTTTTACACATTTATTCAGTTCAATTATACACAACACAGCAGAAATGATGGAAAACAAATAAAAAAAAAAAACATAGAGCCACACACCTCTATTAATTCAGCTGGATTTTTTTCACACACAGTGCTCCTTCAACCAAAAATGTACAAATGCAAATGTGTACAAAAACTACCACTATGTCATATCAAAACTTGGCACATATCGTTCAAGGCGTGTTATTTGTTTTAATAACTCATCTAAATTCCAATAACATGCTTTATTTATATGCTCTTCTCTGTAAACCCAGCCACAGTCCCTCTCCTTTTATACACAGTATAAATTTCCCCCCCCAAAAAATCACCTCAATAATCTCACAGCCTCAGGCAGCGTAATGCTGGGTTTTAGGTTACGGTGAAAGCTCATCCAATGAGAGCAGCGTGTGAGGCATCAAATTTTGGTTTATTATGGGAAGAGTCAAAGATCCCTTCAACAGCCTGTTTATTGTCCTGAGAAGTTGTTGCCAGTAAAAAAAAAAAGTCCTGGTCAAAGTTTGTTGTGGTCCGTCAGAGGGGGGTAAAAGGGTTTCCCCTGTGGGACAGAGATGAGTGAGTCACTCACGAACAAAACATAAGAAGGAGGTTAGGGTTGACACACTAGAAGGATCAACTTTGGCTGAATGACTTCAGCTGAAACACATGTCCGAGTGACGTGGCCGTATTTCTGTGTAACTGTAGCAGATGTATGAAAACAAGTACCGTATTTTCCGGACTGTAGAGCGCAGATTACTATAAGCTGTACCTACAAAGTTTTAAAAAAACAAACTGGAAATGTACCTATATCTCCGCCGCTCTCTGTTTTTCCTTTTTAATAAATTTTAATGTCATTCCAATAGACTGTTCTGTAATGTAAAAGTCTAATGAAATATGTCAGTATTTAGTGCTGCAATATGCAAAGAATGTGTAGAACGTTTGTTGGAGGTGTAACTAATTTAAATGTCTATTTCTGTAGAAATGGAGGGAAAACATGAGATGAGTGACGTTTGTGATCTGTCACCAACTGAGCTGATAGTCACTTACAGAGTTAACAGGAAAAAAAAACAACGTCTCTTGTCAGTAAGGATGGAAACTTGCAGTTGAAGACCTCAGTTCTCAGGATATTCAGTTTGGTTTTTTTTGCAATGCAATATTCAGGATTACACAATCTATTTTTATCTAGAGATGCCGCTCCTTTTTGACGTTTGCCGCTTTCTCAGCAGTCATGTCATAGTGATACTCATGCATATTCCTGAAATTCCTGCTATGTCGGTACCTCCTTGCTCTTCCAGCTTATTTTACGGTGATCTCAGTTTCCCACTGTGGGTCACTGGCAGAAATCTTAAAAGCTCCCGCCTTCTGTTTGGCTTCTGCCCAAAACTGTTTTTCTTAAGAGTTATTGAGTTTGGAAAGCTGAATAGACGACTTATGCAGAACCTTTCTGCTTTGTGAAAGACACCCAGAGGGTCGTGCATGTTTCTAGTCCAAATTCTACACTTTTTAAATTCCCAGAGTTCATTATCCTTTTCTTGATTTACCAGCAACAAAGAAAACTCACCCATCAGGCGTCAACGACTATTGACCTGATACCCCGGCATCCCATATCATGAAGGTTCTGGACAGACTCCACACACGCGCCACTCCAGATCCATTGCAGGCATCAAAGGAACATATTGCAATTTACAGAGCTGAACGTTTCCTCGTTGTATTTTGTTTATTGTTACACATCCAGGCCTGGAAAATACCTGAATGAAATGTCTAACTTTTTTACACCACAGCAGGCTACTCTTAATGAAGCTTGTTGCTAAATAAAGATAAGGGAAAGAATGTGGGTTTACAGGGCGCCTGGTAAAAAGAGATAAATGTTTACACAGTGCAGAGCCTTCCAGTAAGGAGCTGGGGACTTATTTATATTAAGCAGAAACACACTTTTTTGCTGTTAAAAACAAAACAAAAAAAAAAGGGAATCAGATCAAAACTTATTTTAAAGGTTCAGAAGAAAAAGAGCTTAATAGACTTCATACATCTTGCAAATGATGCCATAATTTTTTCTGTAAGAATCTGAGCAATTACACATTTTGGTTAGCTCGCGACGCTTGGCAAGAGGATCGATGTTGGCTTCCATAAATGGCTTTAAAGGCTGTTTTACAATATAATAAACAAACAGTGAAGAAAGGCAGATAAGAAGTCAAACAGTAACTTGCAGGCATGCCAATGCAAAAGGGATTCAGTCAAAAGTCCCTTTTTGGACTTTGGGATTCCAAGAATCGGGTTTCACTGTGAGAACTGTCCTTTATCCACCTCCAACAAAGAAAAAAAGCCCCTAATTCCCCAGCATCACTGTTCGTCTAATTACCGATATCATTTTGGAGAATAAATACTAATCTGAAATGTCAGTCTTTTTCCCTTGCCTGTTTCTTTCTTTCTTTTTTTTCTTGAGTGATTTGTGGTTGATCAAGAGCTTGTGAGGTTCTGCCAGTTTTTGTCTTTAATTTAACACTGAGCCTTTGTGGATTCTCTAACAAGGCCAGGCCTCTCTTAATACAAGAACACGCAAATCCAGCTCATTTCTACCTGATCTGCAGTAAGACCATAAGCTCACATCACTTCCTCACAGCACTGCGCTCTCGCAGCACAGAGCCACTGGCAGAATGTCATCAGTATTCTTGGCACCAAATGACACCCTGGTTCAAATTTAGAAAAATTAAAAGATTCAAGTTGAGTTTTCTCTCTTTTTACATGCGAGCATAAGTAGTTTTTGTTTTATACAAGACTCATCATGCCATTAGTTTAATTAGTTTAACACAAAAGATTCTTGGATCTTGAAAACTGACCATTTGACTATTAAAAAAAACTAATCACCCTAAAATAAAGAGCAACGGTTTCCAGTCGATCGATATCTATCTGCATCTGCACACATCTAAATAAATGCAGGGACATGCACAGAAACACTGTTGTGATCATGAATATGCCCAGTGAGTGGTAATGCTGCAGTAATGAGGGTAATCTGGACTACACCCATGTGAGGGTTGAGTGGGTGCAGCGGAGCAAGGCAAACAAACTACAACTGGCCAGTATGACCCCTTGCAGCAGAGCAGTGTCTTCAAAACATGTTCCTTCTTCCTCAGGGCTTTTGCATTTTGTCACTTTACAAGCACAAACTTCATAAAATGTATCAGAAGTGTACGTGACAGACAAACACAAAGTACTATGAAACTGTGAAAGTGAAATCTGCAAAGTCAGACTTGCGGTTTTATTCAGCGCCCCCCCGAGTCGACACTTTCTTTGTAGTTACAGCGACGAGCCGTTTGGAGTCTCCACTAATGTTGAGCACCTGAAAATGAACTTTTATGATCATACTTTTATGCAAAATGTCAGATCAAATGCCAATTTCCAAGCAGAGATTCATTAATGTGAATTAGCTCCATTCGTCTTCGCTCTGACTCTGCTGAAGAAAAGCTTCCCCACAGCATGATGCTGCTAACACCATGCTTTACTGTGGTGTTCTGTTTGATTTACAGTGTTAGTTTTCTCCACACAATTTAGTTTTATGCTTTCTCATCTGACTAGATTAAATCATATTTCCTGTGTCCCCTACATGTAAAAACATATAGGACTTCCTATTACTATCTTTGTATTAAAAAAATACACATTTTTCCTCCCAATGACATTACGTTACACATATTCCAGGTGGTCAACAAGCATCATACTTTGCGGATTTTAATTTGTAAACAAAATTGAAAACAACCCAAGCTTTTTCTTTCACTTCAGAATCATGTGCCACCTTATGTTGGTATCTCATAAAAGCCCAGCAAAATGCGTTGAATCCTGTAGTTGTAAAGTGATAAAATACGAAACACTTGCAAGGTCCTGTAAATGAGATGAAAGAAAACAGGGGAATATGTTTTTTATGAGGACATTTCGAAGGGAAGAACGTCACATGTTCATATCGGTTTCCATTTCTAGCATGCAAACACAAATGCAAATGGACAACATCAGTCAAATCCTTCTTTCTCTTGGCCAGTTGTCTCATTCCTCTCTTAGTCATGATCCCCTCTGCACCACATATATCCTCTTTTCTGCTCCCCCTTCACCTCAATTAGTCTCTTCTGCACTCTGCTCCAATGATCCCTCTTTAAACTGATCTTAGTCTTATTCCCTTTCCCTCCCTGTCTCTCTCTCTCTCTCTCTCTCTTTCTTTTTTCCTCTCTCCTGTTGCTCGCCACATGACTTCAGTACAATATCTTTCCAGCGTCACAATCAGTCATAAAACGTGGGCAAATATAGATTGGAGGCCTTAAAGATGTAGTACGTGTGTGCGTGCACATTCTGACCCGACGACACACCTCGGGGAGGGTTTTTTTTTTTTTTTTGCAGACTTGTGATTTCTCTCACTTTAGCGCTGCGGCACGCAGTGATTTACCTGCTTTTAAGCACGTCGCCTTTGCTGGCAGGGCTTCAGTCCCACCTGTCTCTATTATCCTTCTTCTTGTCTCTTTCGTTTCTCACAGTCACACCTGATCCCCTCCAGGGTCAATTTTGAACGCCATCTTTTTTCTTTTTTTATGCTATGTCTCTGTCAGACACAGAGAGAGCAACACTTTCAGCATGTGTCTGGATTTGTCTGGCCGTTGACAAGAAATAGTACCCTTGAATCGGACATTGTGACTTTGTCACATAATCACTTAAGTTAGCATACAGACATAACACGGGCAAGGTCAAGAGAATGAACAAAAATAGTGAAAAGAGACCTAATCAAAATAACAAAAACAATGGGAACTAACATAAACAACTAACAATTTTAAAGCCTTGTACGTATAATCAAAGTCTTAAATGACATCCTGCACTTTATGGGGTTTGAATGATCTACTCTGGATGTTACTGTATCAACCACAGGTCCAATCATTTTCTTATAAGACTGGTTAATCGGACAGGAGAGAAACTCAGACATACTCCCCACCAGCAAGACCTTCCAGGTCATCGCTGGGAATCCCTAGGTGTTTGAGAAAAATTACTTTAACGAGAGTCTGGATGATAAAAGTAAGATTAAAAATGAAAACCTTGCAACGACAGAACAAAGGAGTCTGTCAAGTCTGCTCCGACTAACAGTGGATTCTGGCTACCTTTAATAGGTTTGGGGCTTGATTGAACTGTAGATATGAATCTTTGTTATGCAATACAGCAGGGATTCTGTGGAGCCATTTGTCCATTCTAAAGGAAATGGGGTTTTGTCATAAAGAGGACAGCTTTGATGCCAATAAGTTCTGAGTCAGGAAAGTAACACTTAGTCTTGAGCATCAAGGACCTCTTCGCTGCTGTTAAATGACATTTCAGAAGTCAGGGTAAGAACAACTAAGTATATTCATTTTCCATGATACGTTCCAATACCAAAAGGGAAATATAGACCCTACCATGTGTTACTGATTTCATCCCTAAAGAACAGGGATTTCTTGGTGACAAAAAGGAACTTTTTATTGACAGATGCCACATGCTTCCTGTGCAGTGGACCTGAAGACTCGATTCCCAAAAGACAGTACGCTTTCTCTTCCTTGTTTATTTATTTATTTATTGATATTCAGTCATATTTAATCACTCTTAGGTACATGAAGACCTCAAAAAAATCTCTTAGTGTTATATTTGGATCATTAATATTTAGCAACTTGGATGGATTAGCTTGTCAACTAATAGGCATGTTTCCCTTGAGGATCAATGAAGAATATTCTATTCTATTCTATTCTATTCTATTCTATTCTATTCTATTCTATTCTATTCTATTCTATTCTACCACCTCTGTCTAGTTCTGCTGTCCCTTCTCCAACCCAGTTTCAATCACAGCTACGTCCACTAACAGGTTTATCTAGCTTTTCTTTAGATTTGTCCTCAGGGTGCAGCTACTCTGAGCTACAGCTAATGAAGGATGTTCAGATTGGATTTCCCCAACGCGCCTTGGAAGGTGAGAAACTCCTCCTAAGGTGAGAGTTGAAGCTCTTCCACTCTGGGTCCTCTCTCAGCCTAATGCACCCTTACCAATCTCTCTCTCTCTCTCTGTTTCCCTCTCTCTCTCTTTCTCTATAGGACTAAACCTTTGCCAAGAAAGCATTTTAAATTTGTTAAAAGACAAAATAATTTTCTACCTCCAGCGGTCATTGGACAAGAGGTGTGGTACACGTTTCATGCTCATTTCATATAGTTCATCAATCAAACAAGACAGGTCATGCTACACTCTAGTTTCTTGGTAAATCACTGATTACATGGTTTATGACATTCTTTGAGGTGTTTTGCCCAGGGGAGCTGAGCCCCTCAATTACATTCAAGGATCACAAGGTGTTCTTTATATTAAGGTATGCACGTAAAGAGCATGAGAAAGAGAGAGAGAGAGAGGAGATTTTGCATCAGGAGCATTAGCTCGAAGCAGAAACTAATCCAGCAGAAAATGGCAACAAACGTGTGTAAGAAGGGGGAGAAAATGCTGCCAAAGATTCCAAAACCTTCACCTAATCTACGGTCACAGGGGTCAGATTTGGTGCAGGCGCCTAAAGATCAGCAACTGCTCAAGAGCTAATTCACAAGCGGTTTGCTATAACTGCTCTTTGTCTAACAATCGCCGGATTAAGTGAAGTCAGGAGACATGTCGATGTTTCATTCGAAGCAGACAAGTTTGCTCGTGTTCTATTGTTTTTGATAAAAGGCTTCGGTTAAATATATAGTAGATAAAACAGAAAGCGAGAAAGAAGTTCCATCTTTAATAAGACAGAATAAAAAAAAAAAACTATTTTAGAAATTCCCCAGTATCTCATTTCCATGCAATAGGTTTGAATTCTTGAAAAATATCTTCCTGGAACATCTCTGGCAATGCAAATAGGCAGTCAAACCAGGAGTATCATCTGGTTTGACACGCTTGAATAAGTAGATGTGAATATCTCCGAAGGGGGACGATTCACCCGCACGAATCGGGTAGTTGTGAGAAACACTGGCAGATGATCAACCGCACATTTTCGAACGTTTCACAGTTGTCATTCAATCTCTGTTTGATGTTGAATAACTTCAGTGAGTGTTGCAAATGAGACCTGATGTTGCGTCAGGCAGTGTGAAGAGAAGGAAATGGGATCCTGTTAGCCAGTTTACGTCATTGCTTAATGAGAAGTAAGGCTTAGAGCAATATAAAGCATTACAGAACAGTACAAGGAAATATTTTACTTTGTCAGAGTTAATCCTCCTGGAAATAATCATTATCCAACAACCACAACCTGTTACATCAGTTCTGCAACGGCAGCAACATGGTTGATTTACCAAACATTTCTGTCTTACCTGCAGCGACAAAGGTTTGGCTTAAGCCGTAGGAGAGAAACTAAACTGTTTATTTTGTTTATTCTTTTTAAGAAGCCAGAGCTTTATTTCAAACCTTTTGCCGTGGTTTGTGTGTCCTCTGGGATGAGAATCTATAATGGATTTTTCTAAAATTACAACAAAACCCTGATGTGCTAAAACATATGCTACTCATAAAATAGTCACATATGTTGTTTTAATAAGGCCCAAATTGAAAAAAGTGCCAATGAATGGTTTATACAACTTGCAACTTTGACTATGCTTCATATGACTGACATCCAAAACAGAGACAAAACCTGGGGCTGCTTTATGTGTAGCATTCTCTGTGAAATTTCAAATTTTAAGAAATTTTCTTGCTGCATTTCTGACCAGAAAGCCAGAAAATCTGACTTTCAGAAACGTAATTCTGGGAATTTTAAAACATGTTGAGTTTCGCAGATCATATAATTTTGCGGTCTATGGACAAAGAAGCATTGAAACTGAACAGAATCTCGATAGGACATTATTGTCGTAGAGCAGCAGTTTTAGGATTAGGAGTCAGATGTTTTAAAATGTTTTAAAATCCTTGTTGTTAAATGCTAATCTTCTGTGTCTCTCAACAGCATGTATGCAGAAGCAGAATATTAAAACTTAAGCCAACTAAGTAAAGTTTATTTACAGCAAATTGCAGCAACAAGGCAATTCAAAGTGCTTTACACCGTAAAAACATAATACAGCAGCCAATTGATCCATGTTGACAGAACCGCATCAAATAGTTATTGTGAAATTTTAAGCTGCACATCCAGGAGGTTGTTTTCTTATCCCCTACATGTCAGGATCTTGAGTGTTGTTTTTTCTTAGGCTTATAGTTTTGTTCATTTGTTATCTGTGTTTTGCTTTAGTTATCCTTTATTTTGATTGGATCAGTCTTGTGTCTTGTTTTACTTTAGTTCATTCTTAGTTTATTTAGATATATATTTTTTTTATTATTCCTTTCTTGTGCTTAAGTTATTTTTGCAATGATTAGATTTACTTCCCAGTTCCCTATACTCTCCCTTTTTCACTCCCTTAGCCTGCCTTCTGCTCTCCCCTCACAGCTGCAGGCCCAGTTTTTAACCACCTATCCTTCAAGTTCTTGTTTTATCACTTTTCATAAAAATGATCCTCCTTCACTCACTGCCTTCTCAGCATTTCGGGTCCTACTTCCTACTTCACCGCCACACTTCAAGGCACCACAACCCCCAGTCAGACTGTGAGCTGCTGTTTATGGAAGCTGTTGGAGTGCATGGAAATCATTGTCGTGTTTAAGGACTCTGCTTAGGCTTATTTGAGCTTTGTAACATGATGCATTATTCTGCATTCTGAAAGTAGCCACTGGATAATGGATACAATGTGGTCATAAAGTGATGGAGACAGTTAATAGAAACAGATGACACAGTTGATACTAATGGCCCCAGAAGGTGCCTTGAACATATTATCCACACCATTGCACCACCAACACTCTCAAGCATTGGTGCAAGGCTGAATGGATCGATTCTTTCATGATTGATCCCTCCACGTATTTGTTGGAGGTTAAATCAACACATGTTGAGACGACGTTTTCCCAATTGTTGCCTTGAAAATCTGTCACTATCCAATTTCGCTGAGCCAGCAGTGAGTCAGGACGTCAGTTTCCTCTTCTTGGCGACCAGCGGTGACATCCGTTGACGTCTTTTGCTGCTGTATCACAAATGCTTGACGGTTCGAAGCGTTGTGGGGAGGAGAGCTGTACTGGTTGGTTTTCTGAGCTACTGCCAGTGTTTTGAACTCTCCTGCAAATTTTCTTTGCAGATGTGGCAAAACAAGGCCTTTCTTTCCACACAAGTGTCACTCACTGGATGTTTTCCCTTTTTCAAAGCATTCTATGTAAGGCTGAAGGAAGACTGAATGTGAAAATTCAAGGAGACCAGTGGTTTTTGAAATACTCAGACCAGCCTTTCTGGCACCAACAACAATGCCGCAGTCAGAGTTGCTTAAATACCCTTTCTTCTCCATTCTGATGCTTGGCTTGAGTCGTCTTCAGCATGTCTAGATGCCTACATGCACGGATTTGCTCTTTCAGTTGCTATTTGAGTTCAAATGCAACCAAACCAACCAACAAAGCGGTGTAAAATGATCTAAAAACAGTGTTTTTTCTCTCTCTGCTTTAACCGATTGAATTACCGAACACTTTGTCAAAGTGCGTGTTTATTCATTTGGCTGAATGCCTGTCGATCATTAAAAGGGTGAAGGAATCTATTTTCTCTAGTTCGTCTTCTTCCACATTACATTTGCAACAGAGAATCCAAGTATTTGCGTAAGTAGCACTTTATGAAAATAAAATCCTCAAACTGTTGTCTGATTAACTGTCATGAAAACACAGCATTCACAACACTGCAACCTTTTCCTTATTTTATATAAAAACAATATGATTTGAAAATAAATATGCTTTACTGTTTTACATAGACACAAAAAAAAAAACATGTTAAAAGTGTAGAAGACACAAAAATATCTTATAATAGAGGCTCTAAGACTGATGGCGGTCAGAATGGAGATCCAATTTTAAATTTGTGGTTGTGCTATGGTAGTGTATACTTAGCTGCTAGCAGTAGTTTATTGTAGTAGATTAATTCCATTTTGCACATTGAACAAAACACAAACTTGCTCCTCTCTTAAATACAATTTAGTAACTCCTACGGGCAGGTGAACATTTTCATTCAACCACACATTCATGCCAGACACACTCATAAAAGTGAAAACTCTACATGGCAATTGCCCCCTTAGATGACAAGGGCTTGAAACAGAGATGCCATTGGTAAGGCAGTACAAATAAATCAATTTAGGGAATGTTAACATATAATTTTTGATTTTTTTTGTTTTTAAAACTGGTTTTCTAGAAAAGCACAGAGAGCCTCCATGCTGAGCATAACCATCAGCGTATGACCTTACACGTTGGAAAAAAAAAAAAAAAGACAGCTACAAGTACATAACACAGCATACATAAATAGACCGAATTAAATATGTGTACATGACTGAATACTGAAAAATACTCTATAACATCATAAATTATCTAGAATGGACGATGGCATAAAGGGATATTGACTATGTACAAGTACAGAGACGATGTATAATCAATGAATTTGTAGTGTTCCATAAAGAAAACAACTTTGACAATCTCTTTGAAAAGGAAACAAAAAATAATTTAAAAAGCACTCAAAGGATTTCTCAGTACATTGTGTCAGGCACAGTTTTCAAATGGAATCAAACTACAGTATATAGGATAGTTTCAGTGGTTTTCTTGTAGCACATCTCAAAACATTAAATGCTATATCAACGACCAGTATCCCTTTGAAAGTATATGGCACCGTCATTCCAGAGTCCCGTCCGAGAGCAACATTGTCAATATGAGAGTCCACAGGAGTCCTGCAATGTCCTCAGAGAGAAGCATTCTCGAGCAGAGACAGTTTTCCGTCCGCTGTCCCATTTGTCGTGTCCATTTTCTCCAAACGTGTCAGCCAACAAAAGTCCAACCATCATCTCAGAAAGCAAAGCACACCCAGGTCTTCTTCAGTCTCACCCGCCGTTTTAGAAGTTAAATATATCTAGAGGTTTTGCTTGTTATGACTGACGTACAACCACAGTAGACTCATATCCAGTGAAGTAATCTCGCACAATGAATTGACAATAAGACCAGATCTGCATCGAAAGCCTGTTAGAAATGCAAAACCACATGACGGCTACTTCGCTTTTAGTCAAATGATGGGTTTAGTTATTTGTTTCTGTAGCAGCATAACAAATCTGTACTTTTTTTTTCTCTTTTAATATGATCTATATACACACAGATATACAGAGGGAGGAAACTTCAGTCTTTCTCTTTGTTCTGTCAGTCCAGGGGGAATGCTTTCCACAGTAAAGAGCTTAGGGTATAAAGGTCAAAGTGCTGTGCTGTGAAATATCTTTAAAATGTTCCTTCATCTTGTACATCTGGTGCTGGCACCTCTCTCATCTTCTCGGCTTGTCACATCTAAACAGGAAGAGACAACAAAAGATAAAAAAGAACATCAGTTAAGCAGTTAAGAGCAAAGGGAAGATAGCTGCAGAATAACAACAAGAAGACAAGTGGATTTACGACAGTGTCTCACTTGTGCACAAAAATGGAATACAGAAAGAGAAAATGAGAAAGTGAAAAGTTAGTGATGCCTCAAGCTTGCATCACGTGGCGCTATTAAATGTCTGACAACTTATTTGGCCACTTGGAACAGCTATTGCTTGGTTTTAAGCAGTGGTTTAGCATTTTGCATGTGGTCGTTGTCTTCAAAAGAAAAAAAGAATAATTAGTGTCCTTCTTTCACCATAATATCACCAACAAGGTGATATTAATTTTCATGGTGACAAAAAGGCTAATAAGAAAAAATATATTTTACCACCAGAGATAAGTCAAGAAAGAATCTTACCAGAAAATTAAAGCTAGTCAACACACTAACAGTTCAGCAACTTGTCAATCACAAATAAGCTCCTTGTCAATCTAAATCTAAAACCATAATTTACCAACTGAATATAATACCATACCAACAATGTCAAATGAACTGATCCCCTAAGGCACAAGGAATTTGTTCAGCATGCAAGCCGGCGAAGTGAGATTTAATTTCAACTAGATCTCTTGAGTTTCTAGGATGACGCTTTGGCAGATAAATCATTTTTAATAACTTTAGCACCAAATTCAATCTATTGCAAACAAGTGTAATATACCATGAGGAGATCTCATTTCTTGTGCGCTTTTTCCAAACCCATTATTTGACATAAGAAAACAGTGATTACGACATCATTCTCTCCAGGAATAGAAACAGGCACTAAAGAAAACTGCTTTTGTTTCCTTTAGTGCCTGTTGTAAATAAAAATGTTGGTTTTTTTTAAACTTTGTCAGTATTTCTAGCACTCCGTCCCAAATTTAGACCACAGTGGCAGAATTTGCCACGACCCAGTAATATGATTTAAGGTTGTAGCTACACCAGTCAAAAATGTTACTCTCTTTAAGACAGAAACCTTATAAAGATGATAAAAGAAATGTGTAGATGTAGAAAAGGAAATGACATGCAACACAGTTACAATGCTCCACTGCTTTGTTAAGTCTAACCCCTTGTTAACACCAGGCGCAGTTGCAACGAATTTCTGATGCCTGTGTCGGTTGCATCCTCTCTGGTCGAGGTCTCTGTTTTGACCAGAACTTTCCGTGGGGTTGGCGAGTCTTTGGAGGCCGCTGTGTGCCGAATGACTTGAACAAGAAGTCGGACTTGGAAACACCGTTTCCATTAAAATAAACTTTTCTTCCATACTGGACCATCACGACATTGGTGGAATCAGCTGAGAATTTCTTTCATGGATGAAGAGAGATTAAGCAGTTGGGGGGCGCCTCCCTCTGCCAACATGTGAATGTGGGCCCCATAATGTATTTTGCTCAGGCTGGAACGAAGTGGGGCCGGACAAACAATGAGCTTCTTGTATGAGACCCTCTTGGCTCTACTAAATGCAAACGTATCTGCAAAACCATTTGGGAACCCTACGTGGGTCTTAGCTGGATCTGAGTTGAAATTGTGCAACACGTCCATATTGGTTCTCCCTTTTAAAGAAGAGTTGCCATTTAAAAAAAAAAAACAAAAAACAAAAAAAAAACTACCCAATCCATCAACAGGTTCATTATGCAACATGTGGACAATCCCATCTGTTTCCCTCTCACATTTGCCTTTGCTGTGAATTTTGACAGGATATTACATGACAGCATTGACAATGCCATTGATCATGGGTTGTTAAAATTCCCTGCAGGAATTTCAGAAGTACAAAGCAAAGTTATTTCATAACTTCCAGATAGACGCACTTCACAGAAACATAATATTTAGCTGGAATTCATTCAACGCGCAGTCTGACAGCTGCTTTGCTCTCTTCCTGAGGTGATTTCTGGCCGTCATATTAAACCGCAAGATAAACTGCACAAAGTACCCAGAATCCAATGCAACTGCATCCAATGGAAACAAGGGGTAACAAGCCAACTACAGTAGCTGCTACAAGTTTCACAGCTGAATGTTTAGTTAGTTGTGTTATTTTATTTTTTTAAAAGCCATCTACGTCTTCTAGTTCCATTTAAAGACAATCTGCAAAAGTTAACTTCGGCTAAAGCAGCAGCGCTTACTTGCAGGTCTTCTCGTTGAGCTCTAGCTGGCGTTCTTTACAGTATTCAACTGTGTGTTTGCAGGAGCACCGGCAGGTTGAAGGGTCCTGCACAAACAAACGCTTTCTCCTCTCTGTGCAGTTATCACAACATGGCTCACAGACACTGGACAGACAGAGACAAAGACAGAGATGGGGAGGAAGAGGGAGAGGCAGATTATAACAGGATACTATTACCACCTGTGACAGGTTGCCCTAAGGTCAACCTTTTTTTTTTTTTATGCCCCAGTTGCTCCTCCAAGCCACTGCCAGGAATCCCTGCATGTGACACTTTGGTAGTATTGCACACAGGTTCCCACAGAGCAAGCAAAAGGAAAAGAAAAAAAAAAAAAAAATCAAGGTTTAATAATGAAACCTGATCTCCCATCCCTTCCACATTGATCGAACCACTAACAGAAAAGTTGGGTTAGACATGCAGTGAGCGAAGCTCTAGACCACTTCATGCACAGCAGAAGGACACGTAACAGCACTGAGCTGCAGGCACATGACAGCACACTTCTTGCTCTCGCTCTTCTGATAAAGAATACTCAAGGGTCTGTTTTGTGTACCATTAAGAACGTTTCAATTTTATTGAGTAAAACTGAAAACTGCGATTCTCACAGATAGACATGAGATTCAAAACAGAGGCGGAAAAGGTTTAAATTACATTTCGGAATAAGGCTCAGAAATTCCACTGACATCGATATACAAATAACAACCGGACATACAGACAGAATAGGTTCACAATATCTCCACTGGAGAAACATGAGGTCATCTTTATGTTAGTTTTTGAAAAGAAATTGAATTACTTGATCGGTCTCGGACACAAAAGTAGGCAACAAGGAAACAAAAAAAAAACTGTACTTATCAAACAAACCAAAAGGGAAAAAAAACGAAAGGAAATAAAGACAATAGATAGCAATCATTCATATCTTCACATTACATAAACTGTACCAGCATTAAGCTCAGGACAACAAAAAGTGTTTTTTAAGATGAAAAGAACAGAGAGAGGCAAAGAGACACAGCAAAGCGACACAGACTCAACACTGAAGACAGGACCATGATTACAATCTCGCTGATCCCAGCACAGATAACAGAATAGTATGAGGCAGTGTATAGCCATGCTGGTGGATCTGTGATCTGTTGTAGGAAAAGGCCTGTGCTACAGCTAGCAGCTCTTTTCAAATCAGCTCATTACAGATTCCTGAAGCTTCCCTATCCATCTTTTAAGCCAACTATCGGACAAGGCGTTTGATCCTCCGGTTTCTGCTGCTGAATCTGATCCCAATCATTGGTCCAGTCTTTGTCATAAAGGTGTGGAGTGGGGACATACTTGCAAATATTTCTGCACAAATTAGTTGGTGTTTTTGGAGATGGTGAAATGGGTTACGTGGCTTATTTTTACAAGATTGGATATGGCAAACTCTTCCATGTGTGTATTATGTGTAAGTTTTTGCAGGAACACATTAGCAGCAATACGCCGCAAACAGGCCAGCTCAGACATGTGTGCTCTCAGAATTATGAAAAGCATGACTGACGAGACAAAGTTAGGACAGTACAGGGAAGTGACATGCTAACTGATATGGCTGACGGATAAATCAAATGGCACAAAATTAAAAAGGGCAAAAGAGCTCCTCCCAAATTAGCTTAATTATGAGAAGCGCAACACTCAGGTGCAGGTAGGTGGAGAAGGCGGAGCTGACATACGCATCGTGAATTGTTTTGTCACGGTTTTTCTTTCGCTTTCTCTTTAGGCCTTTGCCTGTCCGGAGCTTTCTGCAAGAGAAAAAGGACAACAACCCAAAGAAATGCCTGAGAGACTGGCGATAAAGATGAACTGGTACGCTTACATCTTAAAATGATAACTATAGCCAACATTGATGGGTTTTTTTTTTGGTTTTTTTGTATGATGGTGAAAAAAATGATTCCATATGAATGAGAAATTCCTGCTTGTATTAATAAGAGGAAAGGCATATTCCAGTGTGGATAACATGCTTTCCTTAAAATTGGTAAAACAAGTAACACACCCAGATCCAGCCACATCCTGCTGTTTTCAAATATAATGTACTACCTGTGAAAAAAATCATTTCATTGTCCAGCTTGGCTTCAAAGGCCATTTTTTTCCCAGGGTGATCGGTCTTATAAAATGTTACAATGACTCTGGAGAGAGTGAAACCAATTAACGGTTGTGAGGCTTTGCCGTGGGCGGAAATTTACTGGATGAATCGAGGACAAAAGGCTTGGACTTCACCAAAACGGCATCTTTCAACATATCTGGGTCAACTCTTTAGGGCCGATTCAACTTGTTTCAGAATGGAGCACAATGAGAACAAACAGAAGTGTGCTTATCAAGCGAACACAAGGGGCTGGATGCATAAACGATGTGTGGGCACAACAATCATAAGCACGCTTTTCTTCCCAACAAACTAAAACTTGTAAAGGAAGATTGTGGAGGTGAAATCTTCCCAACATATCGATTACGCCATGTGTTTTTAAATTTGACAAAGTGAAAAGAAGTATTTCTCTTTCCTCTTGGTGTCTGAGCTTCAAATTCACCAGCTTTGTGCTTTTTCTTTGCAGTTGTGTTCATTGATATATCTTAGGTTGTGATGCTAACAGAGCTTTTTATATGCAAATGACTCACACACTATTATATGTATATGTATTCACTCATGGGTCAAGATGGGAATGCAAGGCAGATATTACAAATGTGACAAATGTGTTCATAAAAAGAGTTTGTTGAGGATCTACACACAGTTTTACACACTTGGCCCCTTGTGTTTCACAAGTGCAGGCTGGAGTTAGACACAATTCATGTTCTCGTGTTATTGTAAATCACGGCAGACACGTTTAAGACTTTATAGCTATAAAGTGCAAAAGGAAAACATTAACTCTGGCAAGGGAGTTTCCACATCAAGATATGAACCACAACCCTTCAAATATTGGAAATCCATGGACGTTTTTTGTGTAGTTGTTTAGTTTATATTTCTTGTCTTTGTTTTGCCCAAAAAATGTTTTGATTGTTGATAGTATTTACATGTATGTTCCATCTAAATCCAGCCAAACAGAAACATTCAAAGTTCCGTTTCGTCTGATTTTCGTCGAAACGAGTCAATTTAGCATTTTGAAAGAGTGATGCACCGATTAACTCAGGTAGCAGCCAGATAGCTGGGCGATTTAAGACCTATGCTGCTTGGCAAAAGATGAGACACAACAAAAAACAAACTTTGTTCTTGGAAAAATCCACCAGGACTGAAGTAGAGAGATGCATCATGCACCTCAAATATTATCATATATTACTATTAACACACACCAGACTTGAATTGAGTCGAGTCAGAGGAAATCATTGAACTTCAGCCAATGGGAGTCTCTTCAGCGGCGGTTATGATGGAAAGCAGAACAAAACTAATAAGATGTCAGTTGCCACAGATGGGTTTAACCCTTTAGAAAGGGAGGTGTACAACACTTTATTTTTGCATGTTGCCGCTCTGAATTACAAGTTCTTTCTTTTCACAGCGCTGGCTTAAATTTGTGATTTATGAAGGACTGCTTAGAGATGATTTCTCTTTAAGGATTCCCACAGATGTTCTATTCCAAAATTGTGTTCTGGATTTTAACATCAGTTTCTGACATTTGGTTTAAGTAAATGTTATCGTCTCAATAAAAACCCATCCAAGAAGTCTCTACATTTCTCAAATTCAGATTATTCATCAAAAACAAATCAGGAAACTCATACTTTTGTCCATATGTCATCTTAACTTTGTTATACTTATCCAAACTTGGAACTTGGAAAAAAGTCAAATCAAGCTCCATAGATTTAAATCTCAATGCACTGAAACAAGTATACAAACATCTTTGTTCTCAGTAGTGTGTGTTTTTTATGAGGAGAATGAATTGCAATTCAGCAAAATGTTTGATGCACAGGTGGAAACTGATTATTGCTGTCCTTGGACATCTGCCATCGTATTACTTCACTCAAACAGAATTTTTCTTTTTTAATTTCTGTATTTTTTAATCTCTGATTCTGCTGATTAACCCCAAACAGATTGGCAATGTAGGCCTTATTCAAGGGGAAACTTAACACCAGCCACAAAGACGTGAAGCCATGCTTACAGCACAGTGAGAATTTGCTACGTGACAGTATTAGCATGGTAATGTTTGGCAGCCTTCTCCTCAACAAGTTTAGCCTAGTAGTTAGCATTCAAACAGTTGGTAATTGGTGTTACGGAGGCCTCTCTGGAATGTTGGTTGATCATCAATCAAAGCAATGTTTTCTTCAGGAGGACCTTTCATAAGAGGTTGAGGAATTGATTCATTACAACGTATCTTCTGCAGCTCATGATTATGTGTCCCAGATTTAATCTCTTTCATCAAATATTTCACAATGAACGGCGACCATTAAACTCACTGAGACATTAGAGGAAAAGTAAAAGTTTACAAAAGCCAGGGATATTCCTCTGAGGGCCGTGGATGTCTAACGTAATCACATCCAAAGACTGTGGTGAACTTTCTTCTGGAACAAAGTGGAGCGCCGACTGGCAAAACAAAGCAAGGCTAGTATCGACATTCCACAAGCACTTCTGCTAGCAAAACCACAAATTTAATTTGAACTTCTCAAGGAAACACTTTGTATTCTAGTCGGAAGGCAACGTTAACAGTCTGGAAGCCTTCAGTTGGACCAGATGCGGAACAGGATGGTAAATATGTCACTAACCGATCCACAAAACAGGATGTGTGCGATGTGCACATGTAAACGCTTCCTCTTAAATGTCAGAAATCAGGTCCTAGTTGGACGTTGACAGTTAACCCGTTTCACAACCTCAGCAGGATGACTCACCCTGACAAACTCTGAGACCTCAGGAGAGCCTAGCAGGCATTGATAAAACTAGACAGAACATCTGAAAGCGTCAGAAGCAGAAGTTGAATGACCCGGAGGATCATCCCTCTGTCAGAGCACACCACCAATGGCAGACTTGTAAACAGTTGAGACAAGGTCAAAGAAAAGGTCTTAAATCTGAGCCTTATCTATATGACAGACTGCCTGACATAAAAACCAAAATATGGCCGACAACAACAGCCGTGCAATGGAAAAATATTAACAAGTACCCACAGAGGGAGATTAAAGAGCCTTAATGACCGTTAGAGCAGCAACTCGTGTGGCGTGGGACAGGCAGTATCACTAAAGGCGGACCATGAACCAAACAGCTTAACAGCACTTCAAAAAACTCTTATCTCTATCAGAGCAATTAGAAGCGGGAGTAACAGCAGGTAAGTGGGATGTAAACAGGTTGAGGCTAGAGAGAAGGATTATAAAAAATGCGATAGAAAAGTCAGGAAAAGGTGTTGGTGGGGCAATGGCCTCATCAAGTCAGTCATTCCCCTGTTGATTTAGTCAGCATTCTCAGCATTTATCAACTGAACACAGCATGCTAAGCCCTCATGATCCTATGTGTCGTATCCACCGAGTGTAAATTATTGCTATGGAGTGTTTTGTGTTGGATTCAACAAAACATTGCAATACGCACACAGAAGAAGGGAAAAATTAACTGGTACATCATTTGAGAGTGCAGAGTGTAGTTACACAGATTAAGAGAGAGATCATTTGCAAAGCAACATGAAACCTGAATTTCCCCATCCCGCAATATCCCAATCTCCATGCAGAGAGAGCTGCGGTACTCACTTTTCTTTCTTATCTCGGACTTCTGTCTTTAACCTGAAAGAGAGCAACAGAAATACGACATTAGGACACAATGAGCTGCCTGTTCAGCTGGTAAACAGATGCATATTGAAACCATCGAGGCTATACTTCAGCACGGGTTCACACACATTAATCTTCTCAAATCATGTTACATCACTGCCATGACATTTACAAGAAACTGTGCTAAAACTAGCTTCCACTTTCAAATGCCTTGCTCTTGGTCAATGAAACAAAGTGGTTGGGAAATAAAGCAGATCACTGTAGACTCGGCTCGGGGATTGGAGGGGTGTGAGGCGGTGTGGTGTTCGTCGACTGATACATACCTTCAAACACGTCCACAATTGAGAACTAAGAGGTTTGTTTCACTTTTTGTGACAGGTCTTTCCGATAAGAGAGTGTGGAGCAATAACTCTGCTGGCAACCTCCCCAGGCAGCCGTCTGCCAATAAAGTTAGGAAACAGTGTTTCCCCTAAGATGGTCTCAGACTCATAGCCAATGTTTGTTTTGACAAACTGTTGCAAAATCCCCACATTTCAAATATATCAGATGAATAAATTAATAATAAGTAATGTAAACATGCATTATTTAGAGAGTGACGCCTCCTGCATCAGACAGAGACCATCTGGTTATTGTGTCTGGAAGCTTCTGCAAGGCCAATGTTACATTTTGCAGGAACACACTGAAATGTACTTGCACTGAAATTTACCAGATTCTTTTTCTGGCCTTGGTTCATTTCTGCACCGTGTTTTAAGAAACTAATTCGAACAGAAGAGTTATGATGTTGATACGATGGGAAACGCCTGAATAAAACTTGGACTTTAATATTTTGTAGTTATCTGCTAAATGTTTTCAAGAAATGACAAAAGTCTTCTGTGACATTGTATTTTTGGTGACGCACTTAAAAAAGCTGTAAAATGCTTTTAATTTGAGGCATGATTGTATTTATAAAATAAGGCACATTTTCTTTAAAGGCTTTCAAAGTCTTTGTTGTATTATGAATCCAAACGAAAGGTTCATTATTTTTTAGGTTTTATGTCATTAGAAAAATGGTTGTAGTTAAAGTAATTCTTTTGAAATTGACATTGAAATAAATCTATTTCTTACTTTCTTACTTTCTGATTTTGTTGGATTTTTAGAAAATTGTACAATGAGGTCATGGATTTATATCTAAAGTGATGCTGTCTTCTTTTAGGGGCAGCAGCAGGAAGAACTAAAATATTAACCACCAACTTTTGTGGCCAATATAAATTTTTGTTTTTCTTTGAAATCCGACTTCTTGAATCCAATGGGTGTTTTTTCTTTGGATTTTAAGAAATAAAAGAGACAAAAACCAGCAGTAGTTCTTTTGAATCTAACCGAAAATGGAAGAACATGACCTGACTTTTCCGATTTATTATTAAAACTCAAAAACATGCTTCCAATTATATGATGTAGGTTTGTTGTTCTACAAACCAAAAATGGGGGGAGTTCTTATTTTTGATTCACTTAAGTAATAAAAGCACTGTAATAGGACAAAGCTGATTGATTTATGCATCTGGAGTTCAAAATGTATCTCCTTCTCTCCTTAGATTATGTTCCTAAAAAATTATTCATGGAATTTTGTCCAAATCCAGGTCTTCTGCAGGTGGATTGTAAAAACATAAATCTAAATGGCGATGCTTGCCATTCACGGTTACTCACAATGAGATTTCTGACAAACACATAGGAAACGTCAAACTCCAGTTTGAACTAACTGCGCAAACATGGGGCGTAAAGCAGCAGTTGTGCAACGTTTTGGGCCTTGGTCAGTAGTGTCCCTGTGTTGTTTGTTTTCTTTTCAGATTCTTCTGTAGCATGGGAGGACGAGGCATGTCCCCTCGGAGCGGCTGCGTCATTACTCAAACCCCGACTTCCATCATAATCAGAAAAAAAGTCTTCAGTAGTAAACAGAAACTCAAGGACAGAAAAGAGCTCTGTCAATGATTAGCTGGGACATGGCTATTCATTAGTTGAAGATGATGACGTTTGTTCCAGTTTTTGTCACATTTCGATTTAATTATTCCAGTTTTGACACTTTTGTTCTGTTTCTAACATTAGCACAGTCCTTTCTATGGAAAACAGCAAACAAAACAAAACAAAAAATAGGCAAATGTAAGAAGCAGGAAGGTATGTTTGAGTTTACTGACCTCAATTTAAGAGGGTAATTTGCTAACCTTCTCAAATTAATGATTACATTAAGATAAGATGCTTATGTTATTTAATACTCCTCAAAGGTCCTTCACAACCTTTGTGTCTAACTGCACTAGCCAATAGCCATTGACCAAAGGAGTGGCGGCAACATTCCTGTCACTCCTGGATTATGGAGATGTTTTATGTATGAATGTTTTGAACAAATGCCTAAAATCATTGAATAATGTGTATCGTTGTGCTTTAAGGTTTGTAACTTGTAGGAGATATCTTACACATCTTTGTGAGTTGTATGCAAAAGCTGAATGGCCTCCTTTAACCGTACGGAGAAACAATCCCCTGATGATCCTGATTTATAAATCTTCACTTGACTTGGCTCCAGCAAACTTAAACTCTCTCCTACATAGATCTGTTATTTCCCATTCTTTACGCTCTAGTAACATTTTTCAGTTTTCTTTTGCAGTTTTTCGGAAGCTTTTCAGTTCAAAGCGGAAGCAAGCATTCAGTGTGATGGCTCTACATCCTGAAATCAGCTCCAGTCTGAACTCAAGATTTCAGAATTGATTTCATTGGATGCATTTCAAGCAGTTCTTAAAAACATGCAACGAGATTCTATTAAACAGTGTCACTGCTTTTAAATTGTTTTCTATTGTTTTACACTTGTGCATATGTATTAATTAGTTTTATTTTGTAACCAGGTTGCTGTGCATTGCAGACTTCTGCAGGTCCCTCTTGAAAATAAGATCTAGATCTCAGTGGGGGTTTAGCTGGTTAAATAAAGGGAAAAATAAATAAATAAATAAAACTCCCGATACACTACGCCATCTCTAACTGTTACCAATTGTTGGTTGCAAAAGAAATGACATCTTTGAAATTCGCATTATGGCTCAGGAGTGACCAAGAACAAGACTCCTACATAACTAGAGTGGTCCAAGCCATGGCATGTGGTTCCAGGCAGGACCTGTTACATGCCACAGAACCGCAGCTATGCTCTGGAAAGATGATAAATTCAAAACTCGGCAGACGTCGGCTGTGATATGTTGTAACCTGTTCAGGACTTTCCTTTAAAAAGGCCCAGCCAGGTGGAAGAAGGCGAGATAAGGTACCAATCTGGATGATTTGCTTACATTGACTGTGTCAGAGGTAACCTGCAAACTATGACTTAACATAACGTGTTTGGCTGACCTTGACTCTGCTGAACAATGGTGTAGTAATTTGCTTTTTAGAGATGCTGTGTGTGTGTGTGTGTGTGTGTGCGTGTGTGTGCGTGTGTGTGTGCGTGAGTTCGAGGTTTCTTACCTACACTCACATGCGCTGTGTTCTGTAAAACTCATGAAAATGTCATTTTGTTGCCTTTGGAGTTTTATTCTTTTAATCTGTAAAAGAGGAGAGAGATTTTAATTAGAATTACATTCTGTACTTCATATTTCTTTAACTTTTTTTTTTTACATTTCAATATGTTGCAACGATAAACATAGAAAGTTAAAACAAGCACAATTTAACATTTTCTTCAGAGACAAACCAGAATGGAGTAGTTTGCATCCGTGTTCAGCTCATTTTACTCTGACACTCCAGAATAAATTCTCGGACTCCTAGATAAAAATTTAACCGGTAAACAGATTGGATCTGCGTGCAACTTATAGTATAAACACTGCTGTTCTGTGTAGGTAGTGGCAGCATCATGATGTGGGGGTGTTTTTCTGCGGCATGGACAGGGAAGCTGACTGTTGAACGCATTGCCCCGGGGAGACAGTTCAAGAGGCCTGGATAGTTCTTGTAATTTGATCACTAATTTGAAATAACTTTAAGGGTAAATCATAAAGTTTTGGTCATTTTAACTTCAGATTTCATGAGCGTTGATTAAGAGAACCCATTGGATTGTTTTATGTGATGGTTTGTGATGTTGTTATCAGTAATAGTTTTCTAATCTGTAGTGGAGTGATGTCATTTCAGCAAATAAATCCGAGCAGAATGAGGTTTAAAGCTACTCATAGGTCCTCAGTGTTTTAGCTGACGCCAACTGTTAAAATGACTCGAGCAAATACAATCCACGGTTGCGTTTTCTTCGCCAAATCTGAGTTACTACGCTTAAGTTGCTGTGTGCTTTATAAATCCGCCTTATCAATTGCCCCACTTCAGTCCACTCCAAGTCCGCCAGAGTGGAATGAACTTTTGGATATTGCGACGCGATATCAATTGTGCAATATAATCTAAGGTGGTGATTTCCCGGTTCAGGAGTTGATTGAAAATTATCCCGGTGGACTCACGATCAGCTGATTAGGCTCAACCGGCTTCGGTCGACGCAACCTTCGCACAGAAACTCTAAACCTGAACACAAAGGCAAATTAAGTCTTAAGTGTCATCTGAAAGTACAGGCCCACACCCTGTATTCACACAAACTTTAACTGTTTGCGTCGTTTTGATTTAATAAACTTAGGGAATCTTTCTGATATGATGCTAGCCTGGCAATGTTTCTACAAACTTGAAGCAAAATGGAATCTGTCTATAATCAATAATAGTACAGTTACTAATCAAATTACCAAAACGTCTGTTAACTGGTACCAGGTAGATCAGGAGCTACGAGGTACAAAGTCTTGACGGGAGAAAAACAAATGTTCTTCTGAAGATTTATTGACACATTTTCTTTATTCCTGATGTACACTGAAACCGTTCACATCAATGAAATTTTTCCAGTGAGTGAAGTGAATTCTGGCTAATTCAGATTATGTAAGCGTATCATTTTGAAAAGCTCTTTGAGCTTTACGCACTTGGATGCATCAAAGGGGATTTCTAAATGCCAAGCTCTGTTGGGTCTTTCTGTTCAGAGTCTCTAGTGTGAAAAGAAAGACAGGTTGCTTGTGAATTAAAACTTCAATGTGTTAGCCTTGCGCATACGAATGCTGACCTCCATTGTGACGTTATACGTGGCTGTCGGGGTGCATTGTAGCATCTCGTCGCTGCAGCAGCCGGCGCAGCGCTTCAGCACCACGCAAGACGGGATGAAGATGTGCTCCACCTCCTCTGGATACTCCTGCAGGATATCCACCAGCACCTCTCGGGGCTGACACAAACTCTTGTTGTACACCTCCATTAAGGGGATCACTGGGGAGACACAGGTAACGGGATCGGAGTTAGAAACGTGGACGCGCATCGGATTGGAAATTTGAATGAAATGCAGGCATGTTGTGCAATGGACAGGCTTTAATTCTTCGCTTTCAAAAGTACACGATTTATGTAAGACAAGAAAAAAAAACAAACTGCCCCACTTTACAAGCGCTTATATAATTTATCATAAACATTCCCAAGTTATTTTTTATCTATACAGCTACAATTTAGACTTAAATTGATCTTTTACATGCTACAGAGCTACAATAACAACTTTTTCACCTTCAAACTACTCCCCTCCTCCCTTTGTCTTTGCAGGAGTCCTGATCTTGTGAAAGATATTAGCAAACGGACTGACAACACCTCTGAAACATTGCGGAGTCCATAACTGAGACTGAAACAACCCAGAGGCCATAGGCCCTCAGGGAAACCAAACCAGCCATGCTGTGTCTGAGCAATATCATGAAGCCTGGCTTATGATTGTTCAAATTAGATTGGGCAATGCTGGGATTGTGCAAAATGAAATTTTTGGAGCCAAGAGGGTGACATTCCTTTCTATAAAAGAGTCTGGTGACCATAACACTTCCCCAGGTTAACCTCAAATGGGACTGGACGCCACAAATTGCATTTAAGGAGGGAAACTGTTCTGGTTTACAGAGGAAAGGGAAAGCTAAATCTGAAGACACACATCTCAGGGACGTCAAGGGTCAGGCTGCATGGAATTCCAGTAGGGGGCGATAATTTCCTTTTTAATGTCAAGGTGAAATTCAAACCAGCCCTCTGTGATTGGCTGCGAGCCCAGCACACACTGTATTCCCACGGTGCCCTGTGGGACACCTACCGTCATGTGGACCTCTCTCTGTTTTCTCCGGTATGTGGGCACTCTGCAAGGAGGAAAAAAGAAAAAAAAAAGAGATTGCAGTTAGTTACAGTATATTGTGAAAGAACTCCGAAAGAAAAGGTCCCTGCTATTGCCCTTTGCTTATCCAATTCTGAGAAAGAGCATGTTTGCATTTTGACATTTCTGTGGGACGTTGCTGAAATAGAAAAGCAACACTGGGCACAGTTCTGGACTGGATACATTTCTGGGGACAAGGACTTGTCATCATTGTTTTGAATAGAAAATTAAATTCAGCCAAGAATTACATAGACATCAGCACACAACTTTTTTTTTTTTTTTTAAGGTTGGTCAATCCTTGCTTTTATCTAGTTTATAAAAGGACATCTAAAGTTTTATATTTTTAGTCAACATTGAAATTCAGTTGTAAAAATTTTGTTGGAAATCACACCTAATCACCTCAATTCAGTCTTCAAAAGAGCGAGACCTAACCATAGTTCTATGGCAAGACTCTAAGCAGCAGCAAGCTATGCTGCTGCTTACAGCCCATAACTTCCTTACATCTTCAAAATGGTGATTTTCTGTTGAATTTTCTCTATTGGTTCCTATGTGACAAATTTAAAAGTATTTAAAATTATTATATTTTTTTTAAATTTTTGCACAATAGTTACTGTTACTGAGTAAAACATAAATAGATTTCACAGAAACGCTGCACTTTGGAGGGCAAAATGAGTAAACCAGAGAGACTTTTGTCTCCTCCACTATTTTGAAGCCCTCTATTTAAAGTTGATTCATTTGAATTAACTACCAGTAAACCATAAAACTAATGAACAAAATCAAGGGTCAAGTCAAAATTCTGCCCAAGGCCTCAAGTAATCTATGACCAGCCCTGGTCCAAACACATTTTCACATTGTTTAGACAAAACAAAGCTGTTATATTGCGGCAGGGTTTTCTAAGTGGGCTCTTTGAGCAGAAGATACAACGAGCCCACTGCAGGTTCTGCCTCATCAACTATGTGGCAAAACGTTATAAACTTCGGAACCGCTGATGGTTTGGTTTCAGCTTTCAAACCTTTTTAATGTGTCGTTCCGCAGCGAACCACGTTGTAACAACCGCTGCCATTAAAAGCCATTGGAGAGCTCCTCTCTGGGTGTAGCTGTCACCACACCAGAGGGGCAAAGGAATTTTTTTTTTTTTTTTTATGTATTTATTTTTCTGGCAACTTTCCATTTGTTCGTTACGCGCAAGGTCTTGTCACCTCCTATATAGGCATACACACCCTTTTTTTTTTTTTTTAACCCCCTCCACTTTTATCCCCTCCCCCTCGATCACATAGAAAACGCCCGCTCATCTCGCGCAATACCTCCCCAGCATTGCACGAGAAGCTGCTCCTGTTCAACCGGCCTGCGCTCAATGAGATTCGATTCATTAATGAAAAGTGTAGGGAAAAAAAAAGAGAGAGAGAGAGAGAAACGGTTTGTGCGCATGCAGGCTCCGCCCCCTTTCTGGTGGCGTGAGAGGGTCCAACCTTGTGGGCTGAGAGAGAAAGAGAGAGCCCCCCCCTCCTCCCCAATTCCAACATCGTCACCCCCCAACCTTCCCCTTTAAACACCCACATTTACTGTATTAGGGTGTCAAGCTGCGAACACAAGACCCTTTAACTGAGTGACGATATGCCGGTTGATAAATTAGCAGTTCGGCCGGAAGGTATTAGTCGGAGTCTTTCCAAGATTCTGGAGCGAAATCAGGAAGATTCAGAGAAAGGAAATCAGAGGAAGCAACCGCAAATGATCTTTTAAAGCCTAATCAAAGAGCGGAGAAAACGCGCGACCCCCCCACACCCCACCTGTCCAGTTTTCCTTTTCGCCTTGAAACCTTTGCTCACTTGCTTAATGATTATATGGAAAGCTTCCCTGCGTGGACCGCCTCGCTCTGGAAGCCGGGACTTGGTCTCCCCCGCCACCGGGAGTGAACCTGCTCCTGATTCAGAATGGAGCCACTGCGCCTTTAAAGCGTAATAATATCTTCCAAGGTGGTTTTGGAACCGGCCTACAATATTACCCCCGCGTCAAAACTTCACAACATAACCTTTAAAGACAAATAAATGAATAAATAAATAAAATAAAACAACACAATTTGTCCAGGCAGCATTTGTTGTGGAATCAAGAAAAGAGTGATCCGAGCCACCCACAGAGTAATTGGGATTGGTTTATACAGTGTCAGCTCTGTAATGACTCTTTAAAGCTCCCACAAAACATTTCGGCTTGTTTAAACATGAACGATGACCTAGACAGACGGAAGACAAGGGCAAAGCCACACATTAATGACCAAGTGACTAGTGCACGTTATTTTCCACTCCTTCCATTAGGAAAAGCACACACTCACCTTGACAGCTGACAGCGTCAAAAATAATAGTGTCAAACTGTCAATAAAGTTCATGGTGTTGGAAATCCAGTCCAAAATAAAGCAAGGGCTGAGCGACGGTTTCCAAAACTTTCAAGCAGCCGATGCGGCTGTTTGTTATCAAGCAAAAAAAAAAAAAAAAAAAAAAAAAAAAAAAAAAAAAAAAAAAAACTTTCTTTCGGGAAATAATAATAATAATAATAATAATAATAATATCAGAAAACAGGGGCCGGGAGGTGTAAATCCATTGCTGGTCCCAAGGTTGGAGCAATATGAACGTACACACAATCGTTTTTTTTTTTTTTTAAATAAAAAATAAATAATAATAAAAAAAATCCCCTCTCTTCTCAACTGTTGCCAACGATTTTCAAGATATCCAGAAATGCGAGAATCCAAGACGCGCAACGTCTCACATCGTTCCGCAGCAGATCCTTATTTTCTCGCCACATTTGACGAATAATCCCATGCTTGTGGGCCAGCCGCCTCCAAAGGTCTGCCCATTAGAAACTTGCAGCTTGCTCCTATATGTGTAACTTGAAGCCGTGGAGCCGCTTGACGTTCACAGAGAGACCCGGTAAGGCAGATAGACAAAATAAAATGAAGGAGAAAAAAAAAAAGAAAAAGGAATAAAAAAAAAAAGAAGAGATCGTTGACTGTATATCGTCCCGGAAAAGAAAGAAAAAAAAAGTTAAGTCTAATTGCTTCGGGTGTTTTATCCCTGTGTCATTTACGCGTTAAAGCGGGTCAGCAGGGGAACTGTGCGTGTTCTCCCCTCTCTCGATTTCACCATTCTGTGACTGAGCGGTGCCTGCGCATGTGGGCATCCGGGTGATTGGAGGAGGCTCCAGAGTGGGTGGTGTCTTGTGTTTTATTGTGTTGACACAGCGCGATTGGGCTCCTGAGTCTTGGTTGAAGGTTTTGGACGCGTGATAGCATCACAAGCAAAAGCTATTTAAAAACTATCGTGTGTTCAGGTGTGTGGCTCCATTTTTTTTTCTCCCCCTTTAGACATTTTCTGTACGTGACAAAAGGCAGATAAAGCCTCGTGGTCGAGAAATATCTCAACCATCAAATCAGCACCTTGATTTATTTTATTTTATTTTTTTGTGTGGTTGAGATATTTCAATACTACCGTTCCTTTGATCAGTCTGAATGCAGATATTTTTGATCGGGTATATAATTGCTTAGCTTAGAGCTTCAATTTTAAATTTCATGTATAATTAAAGAGACCACCAGCTGTGATCATGAAACAAATATGGAAAACTGAATGCCTGAAGCATTTCACCTGATAGTAAATGTGAAGCAGTGAATTAATAAAGATCTGGTTTGAAAATTAGACTTTTGAAAACATCCAGATGACGTGTCTTCTCTAGACGACTTGGTCGCAGAAGTAACTGCTGGTCCAAGAGGGGCCAGGACATGGACATCTCCAAATGTTCCCCAATAGTTCAGTGTTTTAGGCAAACACTGTTTTACACACCTGTCAATCATTGTCATGTTTACATTAGCAAAGAAAAAAAAAAAGTTCAGAAATGTCCATAGTTTTGAGGTTTAAGTTAGTTTTATGGCATTAGAGTGCTTTGGTGTTGACCTCTGTCTGAGCTGCACCTTTAAGGTCTTGGACCAACTCATGGACATCTGTCAGGTTGAAGTAAGAACTCAATTGGCAGCCAGTGGCTCATCCAAATCAAACCCAAGATCAAAGTAGACTTCTGCTAGACAAAAATATCAATGTCATTTACATCAATACAATATGAAAACCATTCAATGTCTCCATTGGACTATTACTTACCCAGAAAGATAAAGCTTATAAGGGAAATAAAGTGGAGAGGGCAAAAAGGTTATTCTTTTTAATAACTGGGTTAAAATGAAACCGGATGACCAGTCAGAGTTGGTTCGTGGGCCGCCATTTTTTTTTTTTCAATTAATATTATTTTTCACAACTTTTTCCTGAACTTGTTATCTAGTTGTCGTAGTGTTGATAATCACCATCAAAGCCCTGCCTCATTTTTCTTTAATATATCATGCGTGCAATTAAGAGTTAGCGTGTGATCACGTGCGTCACCTTTAAAGCAGTGTTAGTTGTCGTCTTCATGCCCGCCAACCGGAAACTGGGGGGAAAAGGGAGAATTTGAGGTGAGGAGGGGTGACGCCCTGACGTCACATTGCCACGAATAGTGTACAAAAAAATAAAATAAAAAGGGAGGAAGTTACCTGTTCGTAGCTTATCACCGGAACTTCCTCAGAAATTCACAACTGTCCCTTGTTTTAGTTTGACAAGGACGTAATTATTTATAAAGTTAACAAACGACATAGATTTTTTTTAAAAAAATGGTTTTATTTTGCCCTTTATTTGTGTGAAATCTAATTTTAGGGGAGCTCAAGATTCTCAGGTCGCACCATTCTTGATTTCCACTTCCAGCTGATGACAGGGTGGGGGGATATTTTCCAGCCTTGTGGTTTCACCCCTCGTTGCGCGCCTCCAGTAGCCTCACCCTCTCTTTCCATGGAAGCGGGAGTCCGAGCTGGCAGTGGCAGGGGGAGAGTGTGTGGCCGCCAAACACGTAGCTTAATTGGCTACGAGGAAGCTGCGTGCGCCGCAAAACGTTGCCTGAAACCGCCGCCGCGCGACGCAAGTCCGGAGGGTTTTTTTTTTTTTTTTTTTTACCTCATTGGCGCACACGTCGGTCGGAAAGCGCGTCGTGACTTCCTGTGAGTCGAATGGATTGTCTGTGTCATCCGGTGTTCGCGGACGGGAGAGAGACGAGCCACCTGGCGGGTGTGACGGCCGAGCTGACCGCATCCTCTTTGTTCTGCAGGGAGAAGAGCTGAGACATCCCGGGGAGAGTGCACAGAAGGAGTGAGGACGCTAGAGGGGATGCGCTACATCAGACTTTCATTAAAATTATTACCTGAGAATGACAAAAAAAAAAAAAAAAAAAAAAAAAAAAAAATAGTGAAATGGGTGACAGACAATAACGGATTGCGACATAACCCTTACATCCTGGAAGACTAATTTTATAATTGTTCAGCTTAAAATTCTGTTGAAAAGTTGTAAGGCTACTGAGAGTCAAGTGAGATCTCAGTACCGTAATACCGGTGTGTCAGAATGACTTCATTAAATAATTATTTAGACAACTTAGATTTAGTAGCCGGTGGTGCTTTTCTTTTAAATAGCCCAGTGCCCTTTTCTTAAGAAAAATTGTGATGCACTCGAAGTGTGCATCACAATCAGGGGATGGATTTAGATTCCTATTTGCTGCTAATATATTGAAAATTGTCATTGGGTTGCAAATAAAGGATTTTCTAGTTGATTGATCTTCTCTATTCATTGCTAAATTTGAGAGCTCATTGCAGTTTTCTGAGGAATATAAAATGTATTTTACAATCTGTGAAGTGGAATTTGGGAATCATATTTTTTTATACACTAAACAGATTCCTAAAAACATTCAGTTTTTAAAACAAAGAACATCCTAATGTATTTTTTTGGCATCAATACTCCTGTCTGTCGGTCTGTCAAGAGAGAGGACATCCGACTTTCTGAGAGGTGATGATTATGTACACACTTTCGATATAAATGTCTGAACTGCTGTTGAGTTAAAAACAAAGGTATTTCATCATATCAAAGTGCATACTTTCATTAGTTGCACTATATTATAATGTTCCTCTCCTTGTCTAAATTATTTATTTTCAGTGAAATAAGCAAAGTTTATTCCTTTAATTAATTTTGTTTAAATTTTATGACGTTATCTATAACAACAACTATGATGATAACAAAAATTACCCCCCCCCCAAAAAAAATAAAAAAATCCAATTGCCTTAAGAGTTGCACCATCTAATATGACATTATCTTCCTACTGGTTATCTTCATACAGAAATGATGCCCTCTTCTGGACAGTCTGCTGCAGGAGTAGCAACGTTTTATCTGCCTCCTGAATGCTGACAGATTGATAGACACTACGGAAGTGTAGAAGAGCTGATAAGCACTGACATTAGTTTTACAGCTATGCGTCTGTTAATATAGGGCTGGACTGCTGTCGCTCATACCTTATCGTGCATTCAGAGGCGAAGGTGGGGGCCGGGGGGGAAGTGGGCAAACTGAGAACTGAGGCATGACCAAGCAGGAAAGCAGAGATACAGAGTGAGTGATTGATAATAAGAATGACGGCTTTTGAAGAGGAAAAGGTTTCATGTAACTGAATCAGTGGCTGAGAGGAGTTCCTCTGCCTGGCAAGGGGTAAATTGAAAAATAACACTTGGGTTCATTAGCAGTGTCACCAAGCTTCTGTTTCTGCTGACTCAGAGTGTATGCATTGGCCAAAGTGTGCTCAAGTGGGCAAGGTTAAAGAGGATGCAGGACATGTGAACACATCCCAGTTTGTGCTGACTCCATACTCGCTGGTATCTAAACACATGCACTTTAATGAAGCCTCTCGTACAATAAGCAGCCTCCCCTGCAACAATCTGCGCATTGACACAGCTTTGTAAACACTATTATGTCCACAGGAAACCAGGGTGATTCCCATATGTAGTGAGGTGGTGGGGTGACGGCAAGCACGCTCTAATCCTCCAGCAAACACTCCCCCGAGCAACCACTTTGTCAAGAAGAAGACATGGGGAGTAGTCACTGCAGCTGTTTACAGTGTAGCCTTAGTGTTTAATTTAGTCAATGTTTGGCCTTTTTTCCGTCATGGGCAATCGTGCTACGAGTGCCCGCGCTCTGATTTCATGCGACTCCACGAGTAGTTTTCCACACAAACGGCAGGACGCGGTCACAGAGCTTGGTGACATTGCTAAGAAGGTTGGAGGTGTGCAGCTTACTCCCTGCGGCTCTTTGCATAATGGACGAGGTGCAGGGCATTGCAAAAGTATTCACACCCCATTTCACATTTTGTTACAACTTCAAATTTTGTTCACGTGCTTATAGCAATAAAAAAAAAAAAAACAGTGCACATATATATAGTGAAAGGAAACGTATGTATGGGTTTCTAAGGTTTTAAGAGCAGCAGGTTCTCTACTCCACCCCTCCAAAAACTAATTTACCCAGAAATCACCCAGCTAGTTTATAGGATCCACTTTTGTGTGATCCTTTAAAGTGCTTTGGTCAAATGAGACTAAAACTGATTTTTTTGGGCCTCATGCAATGCGGTTAAAAACAAACACCACATATCCCCTGAGACTCACAGCCCCATTATAAAACATAGTGAATGTCATGCTGTGGGAAAGCTTTTCTTCTGCAGGGACAAGAAAGCTTCACATATGTTGGCTAAATAGTAAATAATCCTAGTAGAAAACCAGTCATAGGTTTAAACAGACTGGTGTGGAGGTTCACTTTCATGCATGAATATATTGTCAGTGCTAGGATGGAATAGTTTAGCTTAAAGCAAATTGCTAGAATGATCCAGACAAAGACTTGACCTAAATAAAAGACAAAATTCATGGCAGAGCTTGAAAACTGATGTTCACTGATGCTTTCCATTCAATCTCTACAAGCTGCAAAGAATGGGCAGCAATGCCAGTCTCTAGATTTGCAACAATAGCTAGTTCTAAGAAGGATGGATATACATGAACACCACATTTCTCAGATTTGTATTTATAAAAATATTGAAGACCAACTTACCATTTTCCTTTTTACTTCGGAATTATTCACTTTTTTTCCATCTTAGACCAAGACAACTGATGTTTTTCAATAAATGGTGTTTTTTGAACATTTTAAGCTGTCTTTAAACCATTAGTATATGCTTTCCTACTTGTGTCAATGATTGACAGTGACTGAATATCACATTGCTTTTACCATGTATAATTTTCCAGAAACATTCTGTTACCAGAAGCCTAATGGCTGACTGGCGCTGTCTTTTATCACCTGGTGCAAATAAGCACATTCTTGTCCTGTGTTCCCTCTCCTCCTTTCCGCCTCTCACACTCCCTTCTGCCAGAATACACTCTTTTCCTTTAACGTCCAAGAGAGCTAAAGCTGCCTGTAAGTATTAGGAAGGGAGTGATTAGCTCTGCAGGGTACTTCTATGTAGGTTAACATCTTAGGTTCTCTTATTTACTGTAAAGTAAATTACTCAGAAAAGATCCGTGGAAGTATGCTTTTATCAGTAACACTTTGATGGTTGAACACTTCAGCACATTTCTGCCATGATTAAATTGAGGTACTGCTTAGCAAGGATAAATAACGGTACATACTTATATTCACTGCTTAAACTGTGCATAACTATGGTTATAAATAAATGTGTCTAAGATGCATAAATGCTTTTTAAACACTCTTTTTAATTCCCGGTAAGCTTGGCAGTGTGATTATACTTTTGATAAATATGCTTTTGTATAACTAGTCATAGCTAAAGCAGTAGAAGTCAAGCATAGTGTAATATAATGTAACGCACTAAAATTATTCCACGAGCCTGATGAAGAGCCACTGCTGCTCTGTGTCAAAGGGGTCAAGTAATGTTGCCTGGGCAGCTGATTTAGACACATCCTGGACATTTCCTTTTGGGACAGAACCTCAATCTGTTAGTAGTACTAAGTAGTCTCAGTAGTTGGGGGCCATCGTGACATGTCCCACTTGGGGTTTAGGAGTGTTACTGGACGTAGGGACGTCTGCATTACTTCTGCAATCCGATGCTGGGTAAGTTGAGTATGATAAAGATGTGAGACACCACCGAGTTTAGTATGTTTTGAACCTGAGAACCCGGTGAACAAATGGATTTTAAGAGTTACCACCTCTACATCTCAATTTATGCTCAACTGGACTTCTTTAATTTTACCGGGTTTCTTTTGTTTGTTTGTTTTTTTTTTTTGTTTTTTTTTGTTTTTTTAAGACAACTGGTAGTATAATTAAAAGTTGTGGTCAAAATTTTCCGCAGCAAAATCAATCGTCATCATTATATGATGCGAGTCTAGACAAAATGAGTCAGACATGAATAATTCCTTCCCAGGGTGACTCGCCCCGATTCAGGCGATGTCACATGTGTTGAGTGGATTTTGGAATGTATGAAATTCCTGATATAAAAAAATAAAACACCTCTATCTCAAAGTATTTAAATGCTTTTACTTAAAACAGAAGGGGAAATTAATAATAGGTCATAATTAATATTAGGATCATAATAATATTTATGAGGTTTATTTGTTGTCATTTTTCGTCAAATCTTTGTTGAAAATAAGTAAATAAACACAATGTCTCCTTGTGTTTATTGGTATTCTGCACATTTTGTAGATCTCAAATGCTGTTGATTAGTTGAGCTGTCTGCTCTCAAACTGTTTGCAGTGAGGTCCTTGATAAAAATACTGATTCTAGCTTTACACTGTAGATGATTGAAGTGAGTGTTAAAACCACATTAAATTAAAAAAAAAAAAAAGTTTCTAATGTCATTTTAGAGAAATTATTGGTGTCGCCCATCAGCCTGAGAAAGATTGCGAAGCTATTTAGAAACAATCTAGAGTTCCTTAGGCCTGCAGTGGAGATTATTTACAAATATAAAACATTTATGATATTTTCCGAGGAGATTGGACATCCCAGTAAGTTCAACGAGAGGTCTGGGTCAGGCTGAGTAAATCTTAGAGAAACTGGACAACACCCAAGAGCTCCATCTCAGATGCTAGACATCTGAGCCAGTAAATGCACTGACAAAAAGCATGAGAATTTGTGCTTGGTTGATTATTTTGTCTTAAAACTACTTCTTAGGAAATAAATCTGATTTGGAAAATGTCTTTGTGTATCCTTAAGTAGTGCCAAATTCTAAGAAAAATGCATTTCAGCAGGCTGCTTTGTTTTTAACATGACTCTTGCTGGGTCAAAGGGGGTCATAAGGAACTTTTACTGCTCTCAAGTACTCGCTTATCACTGAATTAAGAACAACCTCCAAGGAGTTCACGAATCTGTCGCAAAATTTGATTCACGTCTTGGGACACAACTTTCCCCTGTTTCATTCAGTGCACATGGACAATTAATTATCTATGTATAGAAAGACAGCCTCCCTTCGGAGTGAAAGCACAGTCTTACTGCGCACAAAGCCTTCTTTGTGTGCATGCAGAACATCTGGGGACATCTGTCTGACCAGACACCTTCTCCTCCCGCTCCTTCTCCGAAATATCTGGAGTGCAAGCTTACAAACATCGTTCCGTAGCATTTTTAAACGGTTTGTAGTTCAAGCCTGATAAGCAGCCAATAGAGAAGACATCTGACAGCCTCTTGGACTTTATGGAGCACAGATGCATTCAGTCACCCCTAATAGCGACTGTATAAATCAGAAGCCAATCAGTGTCACAGCTGTTAACCCTGGCCAGCTGTGTGGAGCGTGCCGCTCAGAGGCCGCGCGCGTCCGCCGGCCCTTCATCGCTCCTCCGCACTCCTCCTCAGCTCTTCCCTCTCGTTATTCTGCGGACATAAACAGAAAGTTTTCGACAGAGAAGGAGCTAAAGTTCAAGTGCTTTAGCAAGAAGGAAAACAACTTTCTCTTTTCATTTGCTGCACATAGTCACTTTTTCTTTCACTCTTTACTTTATCCGTGTTGGTCTTTTCCAGTAAGAGCGTTTTCTTTTTACTTCTTCTTCTTGTGTACTCTGTAGTTCAAAGAGTTCACAAGCCCATGTGGTCAGGAAAGGAGACAAATTCAGAGAAGGAGTGAGAGAGGGGGAGCTCTTGTGTCCTTTAACCTGACCAAAGGCTAGTCTTGTCAGCATTGATCATATTCAGAATTGCTAAAACCGGCTCCAAAGGAATAACATTAAATGCTGTGTGAGCAAGTCACACAGAACGAATCAGAGTAATTAAACGGAAGTTCAGCTTACCAGGAGACCCAAAAAGAAATCCATTCTGCTTTGAGTGAACGAATCATGCGACATCCCCTGTTCTCTCTCTGAGTCTTCCAGTTTTACATGAGAAAATTTGAACCACACATTATGTGTAGGAACTTGGTGCATGCATGCTGCGGCAAGGATGCATTTGATTCTGTTTACTGGATCAAATTATCCTTTAATCCACTGATGTACCTTTTGACCAAATTTAGGAAAAATGCAATAAGATTTTGGGTTTTTCCATGATTTCTGCACATCTGTGCCTATAGGCCATTGCAATAATGTAAAACCGATTGTTAATAATAAAATAAACCTGGTATTTCTAGAGATAATGACTCATTCATAATCATTTATGAATCAGAGGTGTTTCCTACAGCTGCGTGCTGGACTATCGAGTACTTTATGGTGCAGAAAATGACTAATTACTTTCTATGGACATTTGATCCAAGTTCTTTTAGATTTAAGTTAACATTCAATTGCAGGAAAGTAATTGCAGGCTTGGAGGACATAGCTTTAAATATGTGTCTCTGTGTAAACAAAAATTAGGTTAATGCCTCATGATGACGCTCTTGTAGGTTTTAGTGGCTGGACAGTGAGATTATCCAAATGCTGGAATCAACAGGATTTATGTTTAAATGGTAGACATTAATAAATCAAAGTGCAACTCACATGCACTGTAACATTAGGAAGTCTACAAAGTCAGATAGAGAGACAACTACATCTAGAACTGCTTTCATGACTTCGCTCCACTCTGCCACAGGACTGAGAATATAAGCTGAAAGGCTGTTCAGTCCCAAATGTCACGCCTTTGACTAATGGTATTTACTGCAGAAGTTTTTAGGGCTTTTATCTCTTGCCGGACCATCTTCCAGGTGTGTTTGAAAACTCTTGGCTAAAGACGCTCTCCTTGCACACACACACGCACACGGCCTAATCTGTGTGTACCTTTCATTGTGGGCCTGTCAAAACTATCCCGTCCTCCCGGCTGATGGCCACACAAGCGTTCCCGTAAGCACAAACACAAACACAGACCCGAGCACTTATCACAGTGCGCAGTGTCCGCATGAACGCTGACCTGTGACCTCAGGCTCTGACCTTGGGTTAATTAGTGTCCTGTGCAGGTGAGATAAATGCAAATTGATTTCACACTCAAAGTATACCTGTAATAAGTGAGCTTATGCCAGAGCCCATTCGACATTGTATCTGGCACGAGACTTCAGTTAGCACTACCTTGAAAGCTCATATTTAACAATGGAAGCAGCTGTCACCCTGTTTTAATTTGACATCACGAGCTCAACTTTGATTAAATCGCTTGTATATTTGTCATAGAAGTTTGCTTTGAATGAATTTTGCTTATTAGTTTTACATTACCACCCTTCTTACATGGAAGGGAAGCTTTCATCTGGTGGATCCTTTACACATAAAAACAAACAAACAAACAAAAAACAAACTGTTTCATTCAGCTTATATCAGCAGTAAACAAATTATGGTTTAATTTTGGGGAAAAGTTATTCAAACCTTTGTGGCATTATATAAAGCAATAAAATTGTGCCACTTATAAATAATGAACTAGTTGCGTTCAACCAAATTTTTTTGGTTCAGTTTCACAAACATACCCAGGCTTGATTAGCACAAGACCTGTGGAATCAATTAATACAGAACGTGCCCTAATAATGTCACATCAAGCTTAGCAGAATGTTGGCGCTTGGTTGTGTTCATTTTGTTCTGAAACGTAAACAAAGTTGTTTAATGCTGCAAAGCGTTCATCCATGTGGTCTTGATTGTGACGCTATCGCTCACGTAAACAGATTGATAGCAACCATTAAGAGCAACTAATCCAAACATCACCGGCAAATAATCAAGATCTTCCTTTCAGAGGAACCCATGCACAGCAGCTGCAGTCTGAAGCTCACACACCAGCTTCATTTCATTCTTCCTTACAGAAAATACAGTCGAGTCAAGTTTAAGTCTTCAGGGCACAATTCTTACGTCAAATCTGAATGAATTGTGTTAATTATGCGCAGCTCAAATCGAAGTGTCAAACTCGAATTGCCATCAAACATCTTTCAGTCTGGAGACGGTTATAAAGCCACATCTAAGGCAAACTCCAGAAACGTTTGACATTTCACTCGCAATTTGCCTTACTTTCTCAAAAATTTTAAAGCATAATGGACGTGGCGCTCGAACCACATGAGGAGCACTGTAAGCCACGCTCTCAGTGAACTCACGCTGCAAGTATTCAACTTCAAAGAGCCCTTACATATTAAACGCAACATGCTGCATTGTTGCATCACATGGCCTCTTGATTCATAAAGTGTCTGTGTAAACCTCACGTTGTGTTGTGATACCCCACCTAAACGCACTTTGAAACGCTTTGTCGCCAGTGAGTCAGTGAAGAGGCTAATCTGCGGCTCTGGATGTTGCTGAAACATGTTTACACTGCATTCAATAGGTGAGGTTAGGTGGAATTCCAGTGGAAATTAACCAGCAGAAAGCTGGAGGCAGGTCTAAAACTCAGCCCCCCCCCTCCGAGGAAGGTTTTCCACTACGTTCCAGAGCACAAAAGTAAGCTCAAAATACACAAAGACTTCACACACAAATATTCACATGCAATCATGAGAATGTGGACCAGTGAATCACTGCTCAAAACGGTCTAAAGGGCAAAGATCATTTCTCAACAACACGTTTAATAATACATTTATGAGCACCACTTTCCTCATGGTGTATTAGTCTGCAATCATTTCCCCTCTTTCCCCTCGCAGCGAGAGGTCCAGAGCTCAGTCATTATCACAGCTTGAACACATCCTGCTGTTTAGATCGTGTGTTTGAAGGGAGCACTATACAATTACCACTGAACATGTCATCATAACTGAATTATCCCCCCCCCCCCCCCTCCTCAGTTGCATGTTGGGAATCATCTGGCGTGAGCTCGTTGTTGTTGTGTCGCTACGTTCGGCGTAATTGACGGGGGAAAGTACAAGCATTTACTGACTGCTGTCGCAACTTTAATAAGCATGTGCGCTTTTCTAAAGAAATAATCTGTTTTTAAAGAGCACCTTCCCCACTGAGCGGCCTTTGAAAGGTTTTGAGCAGCGCTCTTAAATCCTCAGAACTGTTTTCCTCGCTACTTTCCCTTTTCATTCAGGGGCAAGGACGTTGCCCATGGCAGGTGGAGTTAACGCAGCAGTTGCTGAGCTGTCCACCACTGGGAGAGCAGCGGAAAACAGCCAAAACATAACCAAATAATTCCCAGCTGATGCTTTGTCCAGTCATTACATGAAAACGAGTATGAAAATGAACGATTACTCAGGAAATGTGCTTTGTCCTCCACTTAGCATTTGACCTCAGTTCAAAAGTTGTGACTTCACCAAGAGGTTGTAGATATAATTTTATTGGTATATTTATCTTTTCTCTAAATCACAGTTTGTCATAGCACCCATGCGCAGTCCCAAGAAGTTGGACCCACACATGGATGATATGTCTGAGTTACAATCTTGGGCCTTACGCTGAGTCACTGGGGGTAGAAGATGAAAAACATGCGCCAGGAAATGTGTCTGCTTCAGTATAACTTTACAGTAATAACATGTTGGTTCAAGTTTGTTTACTTTTATAATTCAAAAATAAGCTTTTGGTTCGTGCAATGACATCTTTCAATTCATACGCATCTCGTTTGTGCAAAACGACAGATCCCTCAAGACAAGTTAGCAATAAATTGTTGCGTGATTTCATTAAGAACATAATCCACTCACTAAAATCTCCCTAATTTCCCCGGAGCTGGGAAACTAATAAAGTTAATTTGTTGAGTATCAGATGGAAACCACGTAAAACACAACATTGTACAAGTCATAAAAGTTGCAAAGAAAAATCATTTGTTCACATTTGCTTCCATTGGATCACAGCCAGTCACAGAAGGGGAGGCACTTATCGAACTTACAGCTGTAAACATGCCCAGGTGTGAAAAATAAACAATGTTTTTACAGGACACGTCGGCCTTTTAATTCATGTCAAGAGAAACTTGCCTTCCAGCAAAACAAGTCTTATCATACAGACTTAATCTTTAATAACGGGCAGGAGTTAATTATGGTTGTGCAACAGAAAGCTGATAATATCAAAAGCAAAGGTTGGGGTTAGCTTAGGATTTTATTCTTTTTTTTTTTTTTTCCACATTTTAAAGTTGTAAACCATTTTAGATAATGTCGAAGCTCCTGAGTAAAGACGCAGTTTGCAATCATGACAGATCCAACATTCACTTCAAATTTATTATTAAAGAAATTTAATAATTCATAATTAAAGAAACCATAGAACCCTGTGGTTCTATGGTTCTTCTGACCAAAGAACCTTAGAACTGGTTCATAGTGTCAGGAGAACACTGATACAATCTGTTTACACCGGGGAACACATTATCTTGTGTTTCAACTCCTTATCTTACAAAGCGTCTTTTCATTTTTAAAGTTCATGTACTTTTGACTAAAAATAAGATTTTGACATTTGATTTTGACACTTGGTCCGCTGGTTTTTGAAACAAATTAAACAAAAAATATGACACCGAAACAAAAGTAGCAGAACAAATACTGAAGGTCACAAATGGGGGCAGCATACAAAGATTAATTAAATCCCGCCTGTACATACACGACAGCGCTTTTTGCTAAGAGGATAGCAATGCACATACCATGAACCAGAATACTGCAAAGATTTTGTTTTGAAACACACCTGGAGCGATTAAGAACATGTTTTTGCTGTCGTTTAAAACCACAAGGGCCTGCAGAGATGAAGCCACAACAAAACCAGAAATATTTAGCTGACTGAGCTCAGGTGGAGCCAGATCGGTATGTTGAGTCACTTGCAGTAACTTTTGTAATTAGGGGAGACAAGATAAGCATCTTGCAGGTGACAAGCAGAGAAATGCATTTTCTGTAACGTCTTAATTGCTATTTCAACTGATATTTTGCACTCATTCAATAGGCGCAGGGGTGGTACTGACAACACCTAAGCCCTTTCCCTTCTGACTGCACATCTGACAGAAATGGACTGAGAATTATCTTTGTTGTTCATAATTTAAAAAAGTCTTTGGACAGGGCAGACAGGACCACGGTGTTGTTTTGTTTCCTGCAGGTGTAGCTCTTCATTCCTTCCTACATGATGTTTGTCCTGAGAACAGGATCCCTGCAGGTATGCTTTTAGAACGTTTGTCAGTGTAACGTGAATTTGTGATCAAATCCAAAACTAAAACCACAAGAAAGCGCAGAAAGCAGAGGTGTGCGTCATCAGGAGACTTGACAGGTACTCACTCTCAAGTCTGTGTAATTTAGTTCTCTAATTGTGTCCAAAAACTCAGTGACATAAAAAAAAATTAAAGTAATTCTAATGAAACGAATCACAGGTTTTGTGTATGCTCATGCAAAAGAAAAAAAAAAAATCCCAACTCAACATCTTGTTGAGCAAAGAGGTTTGTTTTTGGAACATAAATGAGTAAAAGGAATCATCGAGACCAAGGAACATGGCAGAAAGGTCAAATGTTGAAAACAATATTCACCTAATCTGACAGGCTGACCAAGAGGCGTGTTAATCAACAAAGCAGAGAAGAAGCCCACGGTAACTCTGGAAGAGGTGCAGTCATTTAAAGTTCAGGGAGCAGAAATCTGTCGACAGGACTGCTAAGTTATAAACTTCCCAAATCTGGCCTTTGCAGGGGAGTGGCAAAGTCAGAACTATAAATCCTGAGACGATTAATTTTTAGTTTGCCACAAGCCATGTGGAACACGCCACGTGAAAGAAAGTGCTCTGGTCTGAGAAGAAGGAAAGTCACTTTTTGTCTGTCTGTCTGTCTCAGGTGTGGCTAATAAAAGTTGGGGTGAGTGTTGGTAAGGTTTAGATGGCGATATGGAAATAATCGACATTGAGTCCAGGAACCTTTTTGTTCAGACCAGTGTTAAAGTTTAGCCCAGGTTGTCTGTCCTGTCAACCTGGTAAGCAGGAGGTCCATGCAAAATAGAGTGAACTCAATTTGGAGCAGAAGACCAGTAATTCTTGGCTTCTGCGCATCAGCTATCAGTTCAGACCTTTCAGCTAAACCAATGATCAGATGATAGAGAGTCCCTTCTGTTGCCATGCCATTGTTGACAATGGATGTTGTGCTTTGACAATGTTCTCATCTTCTAACATGATGTTAAACGTTGCTGAAACAACAACCTTTGAGCAACTGTTAACGCATGTGTTTAAGATCACAGAGTTAAATGGTACAGTGCTACTAATGTCTGGTATTTCCATGCTGGAAGTAGCTTTTGCATTCATGCATTTTCATTGAGCTGAGGATAAAAATGGTGCAGGGCGGTTTGGTGAGAGGCACCGCAAGAGCCAGACTCCCGTGGATTGAATGACTCAGTTGCTTTAGTGCTGGGATTGTGCATAAAAAAACGCTACATTTTTATCTCATTCGGCTCTATCCTCGACTATTCCAGGATCAAACTTGTTCAGCCAGTGTTAAAAATAACTGCAAGCGACTGATCTGTATCTCTGGTATTTTGATGGTACGCTGCAGTATCAAAATAAATTAAATCCACTTCTTTTGGAAAAACACCATCATAGGCATAACACAAAGGCTCAAAGGATCTGAATTTGAACAATCTTCCTGGCTACTCTATTTATTGCTCACTGCCACAAAACTTGTGGTGCTTGTTTTCTTTTTGCTATTTTTATTGGATTTCTTTGGGTTTTTATGTTATTGTACATTTAGTTCACAATGTGCTGCACAAATCATTGGGAAAGGTAATCTCTCATGTTGAACATTTGGACAATCTGAGATCATCTCCATTGGATGGTTTCTTTGCACATTTTATCACTGAAATCTCTAATCCATAGCAGTGATAACTGCACACACATCTTATGGCCTTCTGAGGTCAAAAACTTGTGTCTTTTATGGGTTTTTTAAGTCATTTTACATGCAAAAGGAATCGAAAAGTAGCCCCAGCTCGATTCTATTAAAAAAAGAATTGTCAAGCATGTGCTGATCAACATGAAAGCAAAGTAAAAAACATAATCTGACCTTCACAAGGTGAGGATCATGTAAAAGAAAGTGCCTGGGGTAGTTTTGGGTGTGCACAGAGTTGCTCGAGAAAACGTCAATGAAGCGCATATCTGCTGAGAGAGGAAACTATAGAAACATGATCAGTACTCTCACCTCTTCTGATGCCAAGAAAGTTTAAGATGGATGGACCAACGTGAAGAAGAAAACATACAGCCTGCAAAGATTCCAGGTCAAAGCCAAGACCTAAGAACATGAAGCCGAACTTTGGTGAGAACTGATATTCACAAATACTCTTTATTGGATGAAGAGTATTTAAAAATATCACACTCTAAAGTATAGAAGCATAACCCCAAAAGTTTTTAAGGTGTTGACTCTGTGGTGCTGAATGCTCCTCGTTTCACACATTTGAAGAAATTTTGGGAATCATAGCTCCATTTTTCATGACCGCCAGTTCATAAAATACATCAAATGTTCTATTTCTAGCTTGGAAAAATGTGCAAAATTGCCTTTTTTTTTTGCAAAAAAAATATAAAATAGAGGAACACAATAAAATGTGTTACTCTTGCATAAATTTATCCAGAAACTATAGAAATGTCATCAATGCAGATAAGACATTGAAAAGAAGTCGTATTTTCCAAGTTTTTGTGTTGTGTTTCCTCACCAGTATCTACTCTTTGGGGCTATGTTCAAAACAGCAGGCCTGATTTGTTTTTCTGGCAGCCCTTCAAAATGATGTTTAACATTGACACAGGCTCACTGCACATCTTGCTTCATCTCTGTCACTGGCAAACCCTTCCAAAGTTGTGGCAGATGTTAATCCACAGAAAATAATGGCGAAAAGGGAATAACTGTGTGCAGTTTGCACACGGAGTGTGATTAAGACCGGAGAACCTTGCGCAGAGTGAGAATGTGTGTTTGTATTCTCTTCCGCGAGGCTGAATTGCCCCGGCTTTGTTAGGAGGGCTTGTTTTACTCTGACTGAATGCACAGACTGGTAGTGAAACCCAACACTCGCTCGGGAGGGGGGAAGGGGGGGTAGGAGGGGAGAAAAGGCTTTTCCCAAAACGCTGGCTTGATTTCTTTACGAGGTGCAGTGTCACACTAGGTGGGCCGGCACGCTGGGGAGTCTGCAGAACCTGACACTGAACACGCCAGGACGAACTCGCTGCACTTAAATTTACTCAAAGAAATGAAGACGCTGTGTTTTCTCAGCGCAGGATGCCCTGGGTTTTAATACAGCAGATGTAAATCAAAGGCGGAGGAAAGAGGCGAGGAGGGAGAGTGGAGTGGACGAGACAAGATGACCTCTGTTCACTGGGGAGGGTTATTTATGTGAACAAGGTGAGGGATCAGGCTGAGGTTATGAGAGGCTGATTTGACAAGAAGCTTTGACATTTTCCTTAAAACTTGACTTTACTAATGACTAAGATATATATTTCAAAGTGCTGAGTTTTCCCAGGAGAATTTCTGAGCGGTGCTGATGAAGTGCTGAACTTAGTGTTGATGTGGGAACCACATTTTCATTGTTGCGACAGGAATAAAACATTATTTTTGGACCTTGCATTTCCTGTGAGGAGCTAAAGCCCAAAGATGTATTTCACTTGTCCAAAGTGTCTTTCTAGCCTTGACGTTGTCTTCTTTGGAGGGTTTCGTTGATTTGGGTTCCGTATTTTTGTGAAAGTAAGGCAAAGAAACAGAAAATGCGATTTTCCGTGCTCTTTTGTGATGGATTTTATTTTGTCACGTCATATATTGAACGACTTCTGGTTGTGGGTCACAGCTGGAGCCAAGTTTTAGATGTAGGCCCTTGCGTTTCTGTTACCATAACATATTTCTCTGTCTAATTCCTCTCCGATGAACATAAATTAGTTGCCTACATGTGAGGTGTACTTTTCTCCATCTTATTGAAGTAGTTAAACATCACTCTGATGATGATGATATTGGTCAATTAAACATGACAGTTTTCCCGTTAGGCTCTGGTTTGAATGGTAAGCTGTGGCGTGGGGTGACATAAGTGTTTGATGAGTATAACGGGAATCCAGAAGATCTTCTTTCCAGTGGGACGTCGCTTTAGATGCCCAAATGACCTTAGCTGACTCCTTTTGGTGCTCAGGAGAAGCAGCTCTACTCTGAGCTTCCCCTGAATGATAGTCTGGTGGAAGCATTTCTTGTAACCACAATCATGTTGTTTCGGTCATGATCTGTATCATAGATCAGGGCTGACACATTTATAGACTAGAAAATCATCCTTCACTGTGAGAGAGTGTATCTCCTGTTCTATCTTACCATCACTAATGAGCAAAGCACCAAAATACTTGAACACCACTAAGGATGGAAAAGATGCAGTTCACCTTTCTCAAGCTGGGAACCATGGCCTCAAACTTAAAGGAGCTGTACATTCTTGTGCTAATTTGGTTTAGCTGGCTGTAAACTGCTCTAGTGCGTGCTAAAAGTCCTGGCTGGAAGATACCATAAGGGTTACATCAGATGTCAAAGTGAAAAGAAAAAAAAACCATGCGGGTCCCCAACTTGACATCCTACTGTTCTCATCTACACCTTGACATACTGTCCTCAGATGCGATAAACAGATTAAGTGATAAGCGGGAACTTCAACAAAAACCAAACTATCCGCACACACACTCCTCCTGCTCTGGTTGTACGAGGACCGGATTGCAAATGAAAGTAAACCTGGCACCATGCACACCAACAGCAACCCCCGCATGCCTCAAGGAACGTTGACCCAAAACGTATGTGGCGTGGACAATAAAACTCTCATGACTCTCTCAGGTCTATAGAGCTCATCCATTGTTCCTCCTTCAACAGTCGGATGAAACCTCATTTCCAACTTCTAAGGAGGATTGACAAGTCCCATAAAAGTTGTAACACACTCTTTAGACCTCTCTTTTTTTTAAGTGGATCATCACTCCATCTGCCACTGTGCAGGATTTGTTCCAGTCCTCCATGCAATAATTAAGAGCCAATTTTCCTTTTTTTTTTTTTTTTTTTTTTTTGGGGGGGTCATCAAAGAGTTTGTTAGAACTTCATGAGAAGGAACAAAAGTCGTTTTCCAAATTCATAAGATGCTATATTACTTTGGGGGTTTGTTTGGATTTAGTTGCAGTTCTTCTGGCTGTTCATTTACTTTTTGCTTTTTTAGGAGTCTCCAAAGCCAAGTCCTGAAGGTCTCCGGTTTGTGGACATTGTCCTCATTTTGACTTAGTCATGAGTGGACCTTAATTGACTACATCCAACACCCTATTCAAAGTATTCAAAGCCCAGCGTTAACTTCAGCTTTCAGCAGTTATTGGCAATATTGTCCATTCCCAGATAATTCAGGCTAAACTATTTGACTGTGGTTGTGTACTGAACTGTAAAACACTGAACTTTCTTGTCCATTTTGCATGATGTGTCACAACTGATAAATTCCTCACTTGGTGATGGACTAATTTGAGTGAACAAACTCTGACGCCCAGTGCTGTGGTTTTAAATCCATTGAAACAATCCTTTAAAATTATGTGTAAGTGGAGGCCAAATACTTTCTTGGAAAACTGCTGAAATTTAACAAGATAAAATGATGAGTTCATGTTGAACTTGGAATGTTGTGCATGTCTAGAAGGATAATTTGCGAACCCAAATTGTACAGTGACAAGAGCTTAGACTAGGACGCATAGATATGTATATGCTTATTTAATTAGAAAAGTGCTACTGAAGGTTGAACCCTAATATTTGACTTTTCTTTTTCGAAACCCTCTCTCTCACATTTTCTTTCAACGACATTCTCATCTCACATCTTCTTTAGCATTGCCTGTGTCACAGCTGGTTTTTGAATCTCACATAAAAAAAAAAGAAAAAAAAGAATCACTGCTATCAGTAAAACAACCCATCTAACCCTCATTTTCCTCCTCATATCCTATAAAACAACTATTTATCCTCAGACTCATCTGGCTGCCAGACATGAAACGATATATGAACTCACGTTCCCTCTCACCCTTCATCAGCTTGCCCCCCGAGGCAGCAGCCATAAATCTCAGCAAGCTACTAACTGCCTTATCTGCTATGTGTACTGGTTGCCTCTGGTTTGCGCAGGCAGAGTTTTAACGAGGACACAGACACTCTTTTCCTGCTCTGTGGGGTCAGTCTGCAGACTACAATTTAATGCTGTGCTTAATAAACCTCAGAGAGCCTTGCGATTATTTTTGCTGGGCACCGGAGTCGATGGTAACTGACTTATGCTCTCGCGAGTCAGAAAAATCAGTAAAGTGATGCTACAGTTGTAACTGAACTGTGTCAATGGAAAAGCAATTTCCCGTATGTCAGGCCTGTGTGCCAGGGTTGCGCACTCCCATATTGTGTAAGGAGAAATGAATTTTGTGGTTTTTCAGTCCATTAACTGGCATTAAGACCTTTTCCCACCACTACCTACTGAGGAAGGAATAAGTTGCAGCCGAGTGGGATGTGTGGGCTTCATACGGAGTCATGTTGAAGAAGTGGGAAATGTCAGGTTCAAGCTATGGTTTTAGAAAAGCTTATTATTACAAATGACATCAACTTCTGAATAAATTAGGAAACTTTTTACCATGTTGTTGCCACTGGGAGGATGTGACTAAAATTGGAAATTATTCCCATCTGCTGCAATGCAACTTCCACCCTCTTGCCCTGCTCACCACATACAATTTAATGTTGTTACTGAATTGGAGCCACTTGTTTTTCCGATTTTCTGGACTGAATTGAGTTGTTCACATCTTGACATCCTAAGAAACCACTTGTGGAAATCATCAGCTTTCAAATCTTGAATTGTCACCGCTTTTAAATTTTAGGTCATCGCTGTCTCAATGTTTATTTTTGTTGTCTGTGTTGTCCACTATGACGTGTGCTGCTGCCTTTCTTGGCCAGGTTATCCCTCAAACGTCAATGGGTTTTTGCATCTGGCTGAATAAAATTCCAAAACTAAAAGTCATACTGAGCCAGAACCAGAGCCAGAACTTGTCGCTGCAACGTTTGTCAGTGTTCCCTCCCCTTCATGTGGCTTCCCTGGATCCAATCTCTCGCCGAACCGTCTCAGTTCATCTTTAACCTTGGAACGTCACAAAGCTCTGCCTCTGCTCGGCTCTATCCTCCAATGTTGTTCTGCCAGCCGGAACCTCTGCTTTCCTCTCAAGCTCGTGAAATAGAATACCAAGTCCTCTGCAAACCTCCCTGGGCACCTGGCTGTAAATGTACTCACTTACCTGTATGCATGTATCCTGAGTATTCTGTTGTCTCTGGTTATATTCTGGGAAAGCTAACGTTAAGAGGACAACGATATGGCAATGGGTTCATTTAGTCAGGAATGTCAATGTCATTTCAGCCTCCTAGTTTAACTGGCTAGTAGGAAGAAAAAAAATGAAAACAACACGAGCATCATTTGTGTTTTTCAGCCATGTGAAGGGTGCCACCATATGACTGAAGGTTATGTTGTAACAGATGGGAAACACAGTCAGTGTGAGTAAAAGAGCTGAGTCATCTGACTCAGTAGTCTTTTCATTGAGTCCGCCAACTCAAGTCAACAAACCACTTCAAACAAATCGTCTTAGTCTGACGTGTCAACAGGTCTTGTTTTGTTGTTTTTCCTCATTGTCATTAAGGCCTTTGCTAGATATTTCACCCCTTTGTGTTCTGCACTCTCCCCTGATTAGACTCACCTGGCTTCCATGTAACTAATCACACATCCGATGGATTTCTCATGTTCTTATTGTGTGATTCCTGCTCCCTTTTTCCACTCTTTCTAAGTACGTGTTTTTCTTTTTTTCATCCTGTTGCTGCTTGTCGTCTGCCTGCATGTTAAGCAGTGTCTTAGGGTCATTAAGAATTGACAAAAAAAAATCATCAAAATGTAGAATTTATGCCTTAAAATCGTCTTAGTCTGTTTTTTGCTGATAAGAAATGGAATTGAGTTGGGACAAAATTTTGAAATAAGAAAATCTTTAAAAAAAAGTCCAACATTTCTTTTTAAAATAAAAATAAAAAATCTGTTTTTAAATAGATAAAAATTATGTCAGTATGTTTTTTTCTGGAAGCGTCACACATTTCTCTATTTTTTAATTGGACTGAAATACTTTTAACCAGACAGTTTTACAATTCTTTCTTTTGAGGACTATTTGAGGACAATCAAATAACTGTCCTGCATCAACATATTTGGGGTCAAGATTTAACTGGGTTCCTTGCCAAATGTGTCCTTGGCATGTATTAGATCAAAACATGTGTGTTTGCAGCGCATTGTTGAGGTAACAAGACATCCAGTCCGCAGTTGTGGGACGAAGCACCTGTAATGTTTTGAAACACATGGCCCTCATGTGTCTTTCTCCAATAAAATTCTTCTTTTTTTTTTTCTTTTTTTATTTCCTGATCATTCATACATTTCAAAAACATTGAAGCGCCCACATCTGTGAATCACATGTTTTGGAAAAAGTCCCAGTCAATAAATAATGAGAATCAACAATAGATTTGTGTCACGGATGACACAAAACATACTAATTTAGTTATATAACCCAAACAGGGTTGTTTCTTTATTCCCTCACTACCATAAAATTAAGGAGCTCGTCTTTCCTAGTGAAGTTGGAATTTATTCGCCCTTTTAAGTTGCTCAGCCCTCAAACTGAAGCGTAGACTTCAGCTTCGTTTTACAACATTCAACACATGGCCGAGGACACAGCAGGAGAAAAGACTACTTTCTGACCCTGCACCACTGTGACCAGAGGATGACCTCCACTGATGCTAGGAAGTGGTCCTCTTCAGTGAACATGATCACCGAAGACAATGACCACCAACATGTTATTGCTTTCCAGCGGTATTTTGTCTGTAATGTCAATGACTCGTTAAAAGTCTTCCTTTTATCTTACTGTGATTTATGGAACATTCTTGCTAATGCACTGATATTTTTATTTCTTCCTGTTCTAGAAATTTTCTTTTCTTTTCTTTGTTTTTTTTTTTTTTTTTTTGAGTAAGCACTGCAGGTGGGAAGAAAAACCAACACTGATCACAGGCTTCAAATATTCCTGCAAATCCCAGTTTGGGTAGTTCTCGCACAAAAACCCAAAGCCACTGGCAGCCTGGTCAGCTTGATGGATGCTCTTTTTCCTCTCATGAGCTAGTCTAGCACACTAGGATGTTAACTCTACCGCCTACTGCACACATGCACTTAGAAAAACACATGGTTTTGTGCCGCTATGTCAAACATTAAGGGTAGGCAGCAGAAGTTTCTCCTCTTGACCTCTGTAAGGGTAATCGCACAAGTGTGTGTGAAATGCCAGACTGCATTTTTAAGCCTCAGTTTCCTTTAACGTAGTCAGTAAACCAGCACAATCCAATTTGATTTTACCAAAGGAACAGGAAACCCAACCAGAAAGTGATCAACACTATCAATACAATGTTGAAAACCAGACACTGAATATAACAACTGATAAAGTTTGGGGGGCTAAGCCATATTCATTTTAATAGACAGATTCTCAGTTCCTCTGCTGCATAGTTGTGAATCTCTCCGCTGGCCCTGAAAAAAGCTGCCAGCTTGTTACCTGCTGGCTCTTTCCCATTGCCCTCTGTAATAGCCCCAATGCCCCTGCAGCCAGAGCTGGGTTAGCAGGCAGGTAAACAGGATGGGTGACTTTTTAACCATGTATGGCACTTTCCACGTTTATTGGCACTCCGAGTAAAGATTTGAAAGAAAAATATCCACACTTACTAGACAGAGGGACGATAGATAGATAGATAGATAGATAGATAGATAGATAGATAGATAGATAGACGAGTGAGTAACGTAAATGAAATGAACGCCCCGAAGTAACAAAGAGTCATAAATTGTTCGTTTAAAGTTCTCAGACGCTTTAGCCAAACTAAGAATGGTAAAACCCAAATAATATTGATTAAAAACAAATCAATTATGTTTATTTTCTTGGATTTTGTTGGACTGTCAATAAGTATAATCTTGCTGATTTTGCAGAAACAAAAACATTCAAAAATTACGAATCTCCTCCCAGATCAATACATTTGTACAACTTAAGTTTCAGTGTTTTGCCTTTTTTTTTTTTTTACTATAGCTGTAGTGAAATATTGAAGGGTTTTCACATATCTATTATTTAAAGGTAACAGCTAAGCTAAGGAAATTATGTAAATCAACTCACAATCTAGGCCAATTCAAGTAGGGATGGATGGTGCATTATAACTTAAGATACACTAAAAGTTGACTGAACTCATTTTTTAACATTAGTGTCATACATTAACAATATCTAAGCTTCCATTTGATGTTTCAAGAATATTTAAAATTGTAGCAACTACCAGAAAAAAACTGCTTTATTGCAACCGTTTTTACAACAAACCAGATTTTCAAGCGCTAGTCCTTATCATCGGTGCAAAGAGACTGCATCCTTTCCCATTGCCAGTACTCGCCAGTTTATCCTCTGTGAACTGAGATAAATGAGCTGCATCTTGCAACTTTGGTTTCCTCCCGTGGGACAAGCATGTAAGCTTCTACAGCAGGAAGGGAAGGCATTGCATTACATGACACACAATGTCGTAGGCCGCTTTTAGGACAAGCATGATGTCCTAAAAAAAAAAGTTTATTATTTTGAAATGAATCATGAGAATCAGACCTACACCGTGGGACTCAGAGTGATCCGCCAGCCGCCTCTCAGACTGCGAGACTTTCTTTAAATTGAGTTTTGGGAACGGGAATTCCCTAAAGGCAGTTGGATGCATTTAGCTTTTTGTTTTCTCAAGTTTAGAAGCTGAAATGTTATGAAAGGGGACTTAAGATAAAATAATTAAAAAAAAATAATAATTATCTCTACAGAAATAAAGTGAAGTAATAAATCAAAAGTGCTCTACAAACCACATTTGCTATGCTGGAGACTTTTATAAATGACTATTTTCTTAACTAAATCCTTCACTTGTCCATCAGAACAATGAGTGCAAGTAGACACGGAAGGACAAGAATTAAGAAAAACTTAAAAGAAAAACAGTCTTGCAAAGGGTCTGTGGTTGCGCGGTTGTGCTTGCCTGCACCTCTAAAGTGGGCTTGCTGGGGCCAGGTAGGGTTGGAAGAGTTGTTGACACACAAGTCTGCCCTTTTTTTGTCACCTAGAGGAAGGCTGCATGTTAAAACATGCATGCAACGTCGGGAGACAACAGGCATGGTGACTGTACGGCCAGTGTTTGTGTGAGATTCGGATTTGCACAAGGGCCCCCGTGAGACCGATTTCTTGATTAGTTTCCTCTCCGGGGCCGTAGCTCTCCTCCTCCTCCTTCAGCTTACTGGAAGGTACTGGGAATTAAAATTATGCTGCTTTCGTCACTGATTTGTGTCTAAGTTGTTTTTCAGTCTGAAAGAATAATAATAAAAAAAAAAAAAACTCGCAAATGAATCAGCTCTGATATAATTTTTTTAATATATGCTCATGCAGATTCATGCATTTAATCATCTTAATATTCTCCTGACTCACTGGTGGTCTCCAAAATTCCTGAACCTTGTTCTTCCCCCCCCTTTTTTTTTGTACAAATTGCAACTAAAAGCTTCTTCTGAAGGGAGGCAATCTCTAACCATGTTGACTTTGAGCAAACGCCAGACTCAATAACGTAAAAAAGCGAAAGGCACCCAAACGAAAAAGCAAGCAGAAAGCCTCGGGTAGCACGCTGACAAACTCTCCCTCTCTCTGGCTCTGCCTCCAAACTTGCGCAAAGTCAATATTGACCTTTAGTCTTTGGTCTCAGATCTAATGTAATTTACTGTGGACAGTAAAATTCAGAGATGTAAGCAGAAAACCATGGGGGTTATGCGAGGGAATACAGGAAGATTGCACTTAGTTATTTAATGTCATGGGAAAAGATGCAAGAAGAAGACAGAGGATAGAAGAAGACAATAAAACAAACGCTTGAAGGAGGTGCTGAAGGCCGGTAGGTAAGGGGGTTTAGCAAGGGAGCGGACAAAAGAAAAGCAAAAAGCTTGAGAGTGGCGGTGGAGGGCAGTGAAGGGGAAGAAAGAGGCAAGACAGGAGGAGCGAGAAGAGGCTCAGGGTGGCAGTGAAGGCCACTGAAGCTCCACAGGAGTTTGGGAACCAGTGAACCATGCTCTACCCTTCCACCCCTCCTCCTCTCCTGGCCCTCTCCATCAATGTGAGGAAAGCCTCCTGTCGCGCTGGCAATATGTTTCCCATGAGCTTTAACATGTGGCCCATTAACCGCTCTTTGTAATGTCCCACACTGTTCCCTTTTCTGGGGGGGGGGGAGGATTTTTTTTCATTTTTTTTATGGAAAACAAAATAATATTTTCCAGAGCTATGGAGCAACATTTCAAAGGCACAAAAACTGGTGAGGATCAAACGGCATTGGCGAGGAGGACGGCGGTCAGCTCGATGGTAATGACGAGCAGGCTGGAGTCTCGTCAGATTATCGAATGAGCAATAAAACAGTGCAAAACAGACTCGGATAATTGTCAGTTTCAGCAATTAATGTCTTATTATAACATGCAATGACAACTGAAAAGAAAGTTTTAAGTGTACGTTCCTTTAAACTCCCATTTCTGCATTAAATATGAAGCTTTTACTTGATCTGAAGTAATATGCAGATCTCAAATGTTGCATTTTCATTTGACGAGAGCAGAAAATCATAATTAACAGAAATAGTCTGAAAACAGCAGACATTGTTCAATATACACAAATACTGGCAGCTATTTCACACAATTGTCTGTCCAAATTATTATTTCATTATTTATCTCATTATTTCAAGTAGAAAAATGTAGTTTGTTCAGTGAAATTCAGTAAAACGCCTCCAAGACACAACTGATTAATGTTGTTTTGTCTACACATAGTTTACAACTTCCCAGGAAACCAACCTGGCCTCATGCCTTTAATTTCAGAAACCGAACAAACATTTCCAGCTAGTTCCAATGTTATCAGTTACATTCATAAAAAATACCAAGCATTCCTTCATTTTCTTCAATTCATTTTACTGCCATTACTTCTAGATACTGCTTATCTGTTTGAGAGCAACAGGAGCTCTTTGATTTCTCTGAAAATGATGTGGATGCATAGTTTTCCCGGATTTCCAAAGGTCTTACTGTTGCTCATTGGAAGAAAATTAGAAATCAACTTGACTGTCAGCCAAGTGAATAGTTTGTCAGGATCTCAACTAATGTTAGTGGTCTGTATTTAAACTCCCCAGTTCTACGTGTGACAGTGGCTGAAACTCGAAACCCACCATTAGATAAATAGAGTTGACCAACTATTTAAGCTGAGTCCTCCAACTCTTTGCTTGTTTAATCATAATGTGTGTTTTCAGGCATAGCTGGTGATTAGATTAAACGGAAAGGGCATTATATCAGACACACACACAGACACAGAGCAAAGAGACAGCTCTGAGCTAATCCTGCAGAATATCAAAGAAAACCCAGACGCCCAAGACATGAAGGGACTGATCATGACACACATGACACATAGCAGCAAAGAGGTCAGGAAATAGGCGGAGAGTTCAAAGACGGAGAAAAAGAAAAGGAGGGTCCAGGCGGGGAATCCAAGTGAAAAATTAACAGAATAAAAGGCCTTTGTAGTGTGTGACTTCCTCATGGGGGAAACCACTGATTTACTCGACGCTCTTTGGATGTTCTTGACTGTCGTCTCTGTTTTTTCCTCCTCAAAATTTACGCCGAGCCATTTTGAGCCATTAAGGCAATTTTATTGTCAGTTACACAACCATTTACCAAATAATGCATGCTGTTGGAAAACACTGCATCCAGCGGCGCCAAATAAGCCACCTGGAATCATTTTTTACCCGTGCAGTTAAACTTTACTTGCCTTTTTTTTTTTTTTTCCTTCCCTTAAGTGCAGCAAGTGCTGTACAGAAAAGAGGCCAGAGTGGATTGTGTTTTGACTGAAATGGCGGCCTTATCAGCCTCCTCTTGTCCTGTTGCCCGTAGAGACACGTCCCACGTGGCCGGCTGCCCATTGAAGAGATCAAAGCTCTGTCAGACAGATAGGGCAGTCTCTTTCTCTCTTTCTCTCTTTCTCTCTTTCTTTGGTTTTCTCATTCTGCCCTGGTCTCTCTGTGATTCACCTGCTTATGCCTGACATAAGTTTTCCCTCTGGTTTGCATGTCAAAAGATTTGTTTTTGATATTCAGGTGAAGTAATAAAACCAAAAAAGGAAGAAAGCACAATCTATTAACTCAACATCTTCTATATTGTATTTGATACGGTATCATAACGCAAATTGTTTGCTATATTGCATATTATATCAAATATTCAATGACATATTGTACATTGCATCATGCTAAATATGACATCCTGTATTCCATTCATGTTTTCAGTATCGATGTTGGCATGTTTTGGTGCTCGTCTTTCCTTGTTCTCTTCATATGGGGAGAAAAGAATTGAAAAAATACATAAATAAAAGCTCTCCAATGTTACCTTAAGTAGAACTTTTGTAAAACCTGAAATAAATTGGAAAAGACAAGTAACTTCAACGTATGTTTTTGAAGCTAACAAGAGATGTCTGTCATCCATCAGCTTGGCTTTACAAGCTCCTCTAAAAAATGGAAATTAATACAGTGGAACAGCGAAGAAATGTAGAATTATTATTCCAGACCAAGTCTGGAGGGGAGAGGTTTGATATTTTAGTAGGTAGACGGATTGTTTTTCGCCACGCTCCATGTGTGATCCCTCCTTCTTTTCTGACAAATTTGATCAAGTATTTTACTGACAACCGCTGCCTGACATGACTAATAAACATTTAAGAAAATCACCCAGACATATTTATTCTGTGACTGATAACATTTGGCAGGAAAAACTGTCATCCATACTGTGAAAATTAGCTTAAAGCTGTCATCTCTGTTGCTTTAATCTGCTTGTCTGGTCAGTTTCTGTAAATTCAAATACATTTTTGCTCCCTCTCTCTCTCTTAAAATAGAAAAAATAAATCACTGTCAGAGTTTTGACATCTTAGATATATGAAGTATGCAAGGACGGCTTCAAATAAAGCAACAGCATCAATTACTGCGTATTAGTGACGGACGTAGGTGAAAGCATGAATTTGTCTAACCTTCCATGACACATATCCGCTGAGATTAAATCTCTCGTGTTATTACGTTTGTAATCAAAAAACTGGGTCTTCAAACGTCATGGATTCATTGCTCATCAAGCCTTCCGAGTTCCTGGAGAGATTAATCCGCTGTAAATGTTTACAGCTTCGTACATTTTCAGCATAAACACATCTGGACAGAAACACCAACTGATCTCGTTTTTTTTTAAAAAAGAGATCAGAGACATTTTTTTTTTTTTTGCTCAGGCCTCATCATATACTCTCAATAGACTTTGTGATTTTCCAGTCCTTCTGCTTTAAACAAACACATACTTTAAAAATGACTGGTGGGAAGACATAAATCCCCAAAAGGTAGAAATATATATGTTGCACTAGTATAAGTCATATTTATTTAGAAATTGTCGGTGGAGGAGGACCTCATCCATGTTGAAGATAAAATACATTTTTTGACTTAATTCACAAAATTCCTCCCATAAGCAATACCACTGATGGATTGGTAAACAGCGACATTCATGATAACTGCTAATTATCAGACCATGGGTGATAGTGTGTCAACAGTTATGTGCGTGTGTCTGTCTCATTTTTACCATAATGCTTCACTCAGTCTGAAATGAAACCGAGTGAATGGCCTTGCAGGCCTTTCATTATTCCTCTTCCAACAAGTGGGCAAAGTGACGTTTCTAATCACGTCACTGGCAAATTAGATCATAAAATATGTTTCTAGAGATAACACGACTATTATTTCAATCATCAACAAAACAAAAACACTTTGACCGTCAAGTTACGCAAAGCAGCCTGCATGTAAACACATCCGTGTGTTGTTGCACGGTAGCGTCGCTCTCAGGTTTTCCATTACCAGGTCCAACACACGGGGTCTAGTTTATGTGGGAGAGGAATACGACAATGTATTTGTGTGCATGCCAGCACTCCCGAAAGAAACACGCATGTAAACACTTTAACAGAGCCGGAGGGGACGTTGGCATGGGGGCGGGGCCCATTGCTCTGTCAGCTCCCTGAAGAAGAAACGCTCTCGTTTGTATGCCAAAATGTCACTCCACTGTTATCAGCGGGGACGTCCCTGCCAAAAGGAAATGGCAGTCTCACACTTTACGACTAATTACTTGAGCAAAGCTAATGCTCAACTTTATCCTTCACTGGAACATAAGGACTATCATTGCAAGTATTGACATTCTGCATGCTTTAGTAAAAGAAGAACCAAAAGTTTTACAAACTGTTCAACGGCAAACAAACAAACAAACAACAACAACAAAAAAGGTTTGGTTGAGTCAAGCAGAAGGATCAGTAATATGTTCCGTGCAGCAGCTCTGTACACAGACTGTGTTCAGAGGAGGAAGTTTACATTATGCAGACCACCTCAGGGATGAGCAAGTGAGATTATCTTAAAAAATATGATTCACACTAAAGGGAGTGTTTCAGTAAGGTGCTGCAGGAAAAGCTGATTTGTCTGAACTTGAATATGATTTTGAATTTTCATATGCTTGTTGCTGCAAAAATAACCAACGATGACATAGAGGCTTACAAGTCGTTAACAGATCGAGCTTATTTTTGGGCATCCATGGAGACTCGTACTTTGCTTGCCTTTTAGCCTAATGTCATTTCAGGGAACTTAAACATTATAAAATGTGTCCTCTGTGCCAGTTTTATAAGTTATACCAATTCTTCCAGTAAATTTGTTACTATTTGGAGTCAGTAAGGACAGTTTCTGTAGGGATTTGGTTTTGGTTGATTTGAGCTTTTTTGGGTTTCTGTGTCTTTTGATTCTCTGTGTTGTCCTCTCTACCCATTGATTGTTCCCAGGTATGTCTTGATCCGTGATTACCCTCTGTGTATTTAATGCCACCTGCGTTTCTGTGTCTTTGTTGGGTTCTTGTCATACCAGTTTGTTTAATCTGTTTAGCTGTCTCATCTTGTCTGTTCCTAGAAGTCTTTTAGTTTTCCAGTTGCTACCAGTGTTGAGCCTTAGCCTTTCCGCTCAGCTGTGCTGCCTGGACTTTGGACTGTTTGTGCTCATTTTCATTACTAAACCACCATCATTAATTTCAGCCTGGGTCCACTGCGTTCTGCCTCACCACCTTTACCACATATCATGGTATCTTTTATTTCTGCGTCAAATGTACAGTGTCTTGCAAGTGTTGAGCTACGACTCCATTCAGTATTACAATGTTATGCCATGTTTTAACACAAAATATAATTGTGAAGGGGAAGGATCATGGTACATTGGAGTCAAGAATATCTGATAAAAACTGAATTGTATGGCATGGATTTACATGAACTCTCTGGGTCAAGACGATCGCTGCATTCACAGGTTCAAGTCTTTTGGTGTTTTTTTCGTAGCAATTCTGTACATCTCAAGTCTGAAATTTTTCAAATTTTCCTTTATGAAATATCTCAAACTTATCCACATTGGACAGTGATACTTTATGAACAACACTTTTTAAATCCTGCATCAGATTCACATTTGGACTTAGCTCTGCTCAACTTTATGTTGCTTCTTCGTACTTGGGGGTGTTATGGTCCTGATTTTGCATATTCTTTTCTTCCAAGGTTGTTCTGCTTTTGACTCCATTCATTATCTGAGCTACTCAAAGAATGTTGAGAATGATGAATTTTATAAAGCAGGCATTTCATTCTGACGTCCATATTTTTGAGTTTCGTGATGTAGTTGGAAGACTGATCGGAGCGGAATGACTCCTCTCCTTTTCCGAGACATTTTAATTAATGTTTGCTTGTCCACACTTTTTCTTACCGCTTCATTTGAGAAATATTTGCCTAAGATTTGTCCATGAATTTAATTATTTCCACTTAGAAGTTATTACAAATTTTTTTTTCCTGGTGATATCTGCTGTCAAGGAAGTTTATTGTAATTTATTTGGAAATTCTTCAGAGTGTCAAACCGGATTTGGGATAAGCCCTTTGTCTCTGCTGACCTGGCTGACGATGTGCGGAGTGTAAGCAGTAAAACCCGGGTCAGCAGGAATCACCTCAGACAGTCCAAGACGCCCTCCAATATTCTGCACAAGCCAATGCAGCAAACAATTTATAAACAGAGATGGGGAAGTATGGGGGGAGATCCTGAACAGCCAGTGAACCTAAACACAACCCAACACTGCCTGCATAAACACACACACACACACATGGTTAGAACTGAATGAATGGGAGTGTTTATCAAGGAATCGTCCTTGTTGCTTTTCTCTTCAAACTTTCATGCGAACTTCCTGCATGGCTCCACACTCCCGCTCTCTGATTTCAGAGCGTTAGAAATCAAACAAGAGAAGTCAGGTTTGAGATGTTTAATCAGTTTCCATGGCGAAGCCTAACAAAAAGAGGGAAGCACTTGACTGGATGCAGTTACTGGAAGGTCCTCAGGAAAAAAAACAATAAAAACCTCAGTAAGTCATGTCAAGGCTTTACTCAAGTGCACATGTGACATCTGCTTAGCCACCTCCTCAGCTTCTTGGATGGAAAGAACCAAAGCAGCCCCAAATGCCAAAAGAAAAAAAAAAAAAAAAAAAAGTCTCTCAGTGTTTGAGAAAAAAATTATTTATAAAGACAAATCTAGGACCTGAAGAGGAAGTCAAAAAGCTTTTTCTTTCGCTCACAGAAACATTTCATTCTTATGAAATCAGGAATGTGGGATTTTCGTGCCAGTGTCCATTTTTAAGCTGGTGGGAAAAATTCCTCGGGTCAAATTGAAATATACAGAGTTCTGTTTATATGCACATCAGAAAAACACGACCGGGATGAATGTGGGGTTGAGAATAACCGTTCAACCTCAGGATCCCTGGTTAGAATTCGGTTGTCCATTTTTGGCCCACCAATCACACGTCTCCTTTAGTTTGATGCCAGGACTGGAACGTCTGTCTAAAAAGCATTTCCCAAAAATAACAAAAGCAGATTAAAAAAAAAAAATCTGAGAATTTATTTTTTCTTAAGGTTTTATTGCAAGACATACTTTTTTTTTTTTTTTTACAAAAGAAACTAAACATTTGTTTAGTCAAAATGTACATTTTTAATCTTACTTTGATTATCTTGGGTTCTTTTCTTTTTTTTTTTTTTCATAATGATCAATCAGTTTCAGCTCCAACGTATAATTTGCCAAACAGTTAGCAGCAAGAGCTACTTAGAAAATGACTACGTTGGAAGAATCATAAAAACTTAAGGTTAAGTTAAGAATTGCACCAGAAAAAATTGAAATGTGTCTATAGCAAAAATGCATGTTCAGAATGAAATGTTTGCTTTGTAGATTTCATCATTCCCAACATTCTTTGTGTTTGGTTGCAGAGTGACTGAACAATGTGAAAGAAGTGCATCAGAAATTGGCTTTTCTACTGTTTTTACACTGCATTGATGTCTGTGCAAACAAATACTTAAAAAAAAAAAAAAGAAGTGCTGACATTCTCTTCTACAAATTCAATTTCAGAGAGTAATTAGGTTTTCCTGCAGTCTGAACAATGTCTAACTCCTTGCTCAAGGACAGTCGTCCGGTAGTTCTTATTGATCGCCTTTGCTGTTCGATCCAGGCCCTCGCGGCAAACAAGTTACAGGCTTCAATGTTCCAAGCGAGAACAACGTCTCTGCATTATTTGGGTGTGCAGATGGTGTGACAGATTGTATAAAATCACAATCAGTTTCACTTTGTGAGAACTCACTTGTTCCCAGCTAACAACCAGGAAAAATTCTTTTCAAGCTAAATGTTTTGTTCACACATCATCAAAGTAGAGAAATAAGGGGCTGGATTGTAAAACTAAAGCTTGAATTTATTGCATCTGTTGAAGCCAAGTCAAATTATCAGGCCTTAGGAGTATCGGGAACAAGAAGTAACCAGAACCCTTATCATTACTTTTTCTTTTTTTTTTTTTTTTTTTTAAGCAGATAAGAATGTGTTTTACACAGTCTCCTGTTAACATCTCCTGCATGCAAAGAGACCAACAACCCCTCTACATTCTAGTTCTGCTCTGACATCACTCTGTTCAGCGTTTTGCAAGCTGCATGCTCCACAGTTTCAATTAGCTGTTGGCTAACATCATCTGTAACAGTCCTGAAGGAAAAGCATCTTTAGGAAGTATAAAAAATAAAATAAAAAAATGGCCAGAAACTTAAAATCAGCAAGTGTTGATTGGAAAGTCCATCTTCTAAGTGCTTTCAAGCTGACGCCAAGACGCAGCCTTTCCTCTAGGAAACGAAGGGGCTTCATGGATAAATCTGTAAGGTTTGGGGTCGCAGAGCCGAGTTGGAGAGTAGGTTTGAAGTGAGGAACCTAAACAAGAAGAACTGCATTAAAACTACTGGAGATTGTTCCACAATACTGGCTTCATTGTCAACAAAACCGTCGTCACAGGATGTTGCTCAAAAGGTTGCTCTGTTTGTCTATTCTGGCTTTTAAAAGAACCTGCAGATTTCAGCCATGGTGGTTGGCTCCTGCACATACGCAGCTCATCAAGTATTAAATTTGACTTGTTATTATAGCAGCAATAAAACAAAAATACATAGTTGCCAGCATTTTTAATTCTTACCCCGTTTGAACTACAACCACACCAATTTTGCTCCCAGGTTGATATATTTCTAATAATTATAAAATCTGACGGACATGGTGGAAACTGTTGGCTGAGAGTGTTTATGATCAGAGTTTGGACTCAGTGTAACAAGTTTTTCCTTTAAAAGACGTGTCTGAAATCCCAGCTTCGAGTGTGTGAAATGAGGGAAATCCATGATTCTGCATCTGCGTCATTGAGTGAACCCACCAGAGAGTTCAGCTCCACACTTTGCACCGGATTCCTCCTGATTTAACCCGCCTGAGCCAGTGACGTTTCCCAGGTCTTTTATACTCCCTTTTCTTTGACCCATTAATTTGACTCGATGACTCAGCTGCCTGTGATGACTTGGCGTCAAACTCGAATTCTCATGTCTTCAAGCAGCCTTGTAGTTGACCTCACCACAAGGTGTTTGCAGCCAACTTCTGCTGGGCAAGCCTTTCATTTCCAGCCACGTTGACAAGAATCAGCTGACAGTTCAGTGTATTTTAGGGTTTTGTGTTTGTTGGCCTCCCAAAGCGTCCATCTTTCCAATCGTTTTCCTCAGTTTTTCTGCGCTTCGGTGGCAGAGATTTCAGGTAAACCAAGACATCCCATTTCCCTAGAAACACTTTCCAGCTCCTCTTGAGAAATATTGCGCCATGTCAATGCCAGACTGGTGATATTATAATTTTACAAGTTTTGAGTCTTATCCAGGCTCTCCTTCCAGTTGGGCATATCCAGATGCAGAAGCAGAGCTAGAAAGCGAGTCCCTGGAGTTAAAATCTTCAAATTGTGTCCATGCCAGACCAGCTCAACTTCGGACCGCCAGCTTCAGAGAATGAAACAGAACTTGGCACCACCGTGAGGCTGCTGGCGGGTGAGAGGGGACATGCGGGAATGTTGATTCCGGGTGTAATAAACGTTTTTGTCTAATGGCACTGTTAGCAACGAGATGGAAACAGTTTTAAGCGAGGTCTAGTCTGGTATTTATGGTGGCAATATCAGCTGGGGAGGCAGGCCTCAGATTCAAGCCAACAAGTAACTTTCTGCGGATGTGCATCGGTGAAGTAGCCAAAATGTGATATGCATTTATCTTCCCACTTACTTAAAAAAAAAAAAAAGAAAGAAAAAAAAAAGACATCCATGGAAAGTCCAGAACAGGATGGTGGAGGAGACTGATCTTTCAATAAGGCAACCATGTTGTTAAGATGCCTATTCTAGCAGCCTAGTGTTAGGGCCAAGATGTAACAAACCTTCTTCAAAACTGGGCAAAAAAAGTTTACAGTTCATATAAAGAACCTTCTGTATTTCATTGGTTAAGATGACTGAAACTTTCAGTAGATCATAAAAATGTTTGGCAGCTCCTGGAAACTCCCTTTGTCCAATTGCCGAACAGAAAGAGAACTGAGTGTAATTTTGCTCACTATTCAAAAGTGAAAAGAAAGACTCAGTATATTAAGCAATCAAATATGGAGTCTCATTTCCAGAGTAATCCTCTCATTCTGCATCCCATTGGGATACATTATACTAAGCTAGCTCAATATTTCTAGGTTGTTCCTTGTACTTAAAAAGACGTGATGCAAAATTCCCGAGTTTGTCTTATAAGCAGTTATCAAGCACACAGAAGACGTCAGTGTATGTTATTATATACATTCTTAAGGAAGAACAAACCTCTACTATAACATCTCATAGAAAACAATTGCCAGGAATAAACCAAGTAGACAAATATACATAATAACGTGTGTTCTTAAAGTAAAGACCAGTGACTCCACTTGTAATTCGTGTGACACAAAATGTAATATTTAGCACTAATTTAATCACTCCAAGTATTCCTCTGACAAAGCTAGCTTTCTAAAGTTTAGCCTTCCACGCAACAGAAACAATTACGGTGTCCAATCACCTCACATGATAGTGCAAAAAGATCAGACTTTGTTGACCAATGAAATTCTCCATATTATTAAAATGTTTTACTTCAGCTTAGTCTCAGTCAAAAAAAAAGTTTTCTTACACTTTACAATTGTGAACAATTGAAAGAGACTAACATTTCAATCAGATGCAAAAGAACTGAAACACTGAACTGATGTAAAATAAACTTGATTGATTGATTGATTGATTGATTGATTGATTGATTGATTGATTGATTGATTGATTGATTGATTGATTGATTGATTTGACCTCTGCCAGCTTTGCAGAACACAACTCGAACACATTCAGATTACATGGAGAGCATCTGTAAAAACTTTTTTTTTTTTAAATATTGACACCAATTCTCAATTGGATTCTGGTCTGGAACATCCTAACACATTTTTTTATCTAAGTCCTGCTGTTGCTCAGGGTCATTGCCCTACTGAAAGGTGACCCTCGACCTCTACCCCAGTCTGAAATCTCTGAACTGCCTCTAATTGTGTTTCTTCTTCAGCTCCATCCCATCAACTCTGACCAGCATCAGGATGTTTCCACCTCTATGGCTGTAGTGTGTTTATAGTTTACAATGATAAGCAGAGTTAGTTTTCCTCCATTTTGGATATTTGGAATGAAGGCAGCTGACTGCTCTGATTTTTATTTTGGGGTACCAGAGTAACAGTAACTGAATCAAAGTTTTTGAAAAAGTTCGAGGGGTTTGAACACTTTTGCAAAACACTGGTTATGAAGGACACTGCATTGAAAAAACCTTCTCTCGTCACCTCTTACAGGATTTGTTTTGTTGTGCTGCTGTGCTCTCAGGCGTCAGCGTCCGTAATGTCATTACTTCGATGCTAGCTCAGCTGAAGCGCTAATTGGCAAAGAATGAGACTTTTTGTGAAGCCCGCAGTGACCAGAGCTACCTGAGCCAGCGCCTCGTGTTACACTCTTTTCTTCCAGGTGTGGAGCTTTTCACGACCGCTCCCTCTCAACGCGAGAGCCTCTGAACAAACAGGCAATCTGGACGAGCCACTGAATGAAGGGGTAGTAGGAGGAATCAAACAGTGAAGGGGAGGAATGCTAGATGGAGCAGGGCAGTTCAGTAGTTTTGCTTACTTTACTCTGTAGGTTAATTACCGTCCTGACAGACTGATTACCAAGAGTGACAGAGGAGGGGGATCTGGCTGCAGCTGTACTCCTTAACCTTCCAGTCTCTGTGAAAAAGTGAGATTGCAAAAGACATTCGGTACCAGAGAGACACTTTTCTGTGAATTCTAAATGATTTCAAAACACAAACAAAGAGCAGGCCTAATTACAGCCCTCAGAGGAAGCGCATTGTTGCGTGTACGCACTTCTGTGTGCAGCGGGTCTTTGGACACCTGGAGTCTGACTAAAGTGTTCAGGCCTGTCTGCGATGACTACGTTCTCATCGCAGGGTCACTGCAAAGGTCATCTCGGTTTGAAAACAAACACATCAACATACTCACAATCGTTTCCTTGTCAGCGGGCGTCTGGATCTGGTCACGTGGCCGCGTTCATTATAATTACCGTTCTCTGCTGTAGATGCAAACAAGGTGAATGATGACATGGACTCTGCACTGCCACTGTGTAGTCTTGGTTGCACATTTATAGTCATAAACAGAGCACTTGTGTGATGCTTATCTCTGCAAACAGGAATGAAAACACCTGCTTAATCCAGAGCGTGGAAGATTGAATCCTAGCTTAGCCACAGCTGTGTTTTTATTTGGTGTATGACTCATTTGCACACAAACACATGGAATTTTTGGAAGAGATTTTTCTTTTTTTTGTTTCCACATGTAAACATCCAACCCGCTAATATCTGCACCACTCAGGGTTGGTAAATCGAGCTATTTTGACATCTGCAGCACGCTAACCGTCTGGGCTACTCGCCCGCAACAACCTCACTGACCCCTTCCTCCAACACCGCGCATCTCTGCACGTCTCTGACCAGCAAGCGAGGTCAGAGGCAATCCCAGAGACGAAGAAGGTGGTGGAAGAAAAAGTAGGCTGTATAAGTAGCTTAAGTGTTTTTCTTTTTTGCCTTCATCTGACGGGGATCAAAGCCCGCTTCTGATATAAGAGCTTTCTCCCTCTCATGAGAGGGATTAGTGCGAAACAAATGCAGCCTCTGACTTGACTACGCTGACTCCCACAAACGAGCCGGGGGAGTGGAGGGCCGGCCTCCCATCACAGGTGGGCAGCTCACAAGGACAAGGAGGATAAGCGACACCTGTTTTGAAAAACATCCTGTGAAGAATTTCGGAAAGCGCTGTGGGAAGTGTTATGTTGTCCCTTCCACCAAAACAGGCCAGTGTGTCACATCCCATGTCTCAGTAGGATTTAGGATGCAATGACCTATTTGGGAGCTATTGTAACAGCTAGATTGTGAAACGCCATTTAAAGGTCTATGCATGTGCTGTTCCTTATTAGCATCTGAGTTAATGAGCGTGTCGGCCACAAGTTAATCTGAAACACTTAAACCTTCATTTTACAAGCCTGGTTTGCCCTGAGGCTACGAGGGCTGAAGGCTGGAACGTTTCCCAGCTGTCATCACGCAATTGGTGGGGAACATCATGGACCATTGGTCAGTCAGTCACAAGATCGGCCCTGGAGAAAAGCTCTGGGAGCAAGCTGGCACGCCCCGGGGAACTTTATGCTGGCCGGATATCTGCCTCGTCATTCATTTGATATCTGCTGTAAAATCAGGCTTTAAATGTGACCCATAGATTCTTGCAGGAGTGTTTGCACCCCAGAAAGCTTTGTTGCAAAACCTTGCTATTAATTTTTATTCAGCTATCTTATGCTAACTGCTTTTCATTACGACAGCACTTGCAACCCCTTGCACCTTTGTAGTATTAGAGACTGAAATTTGTCTTAACTCCAGAATTATAAAGTGAGATTAAATTATACGGGCTCTATGAGCTTCTCATAATTTCATCTATTATCTGTATTTATCAAACAAATTCCCCTTTCTCCACCTCCACACTTCATTCATAGATTTCTTTTGGCTAAAGTTTGTTCTTGCTCTTTATAACTTTGTGCTTCTGTGTGTTGGTTTATCATATTTATCAAAATGCATTGAAGTACTAAAGTGTTGCTACTCTTACTTGAACAAAATAATTTGTTATTATGCTATTTATTTACTTATTGACTTTAAAATACCAAACTTTGCATGTGACTTTATAGTTTTTGTCGAACTTCCATTGATTTAAATATTAAGTCTGACGCTCTAGTGAGTTAAACAGGAGTTGAGCAGCATTTAATTATTTTGGATGAATATTTATTACTTTTACTTGGCTAATAATAGCAGTCGTCCAACTCTTACTTGAGTCAAATCTTTGGGTACTCTCTACACACCTATGTGAGTTTGTTGCCAAGGCATGGTATCTGACATCATGTTGCAGGCAGGGAAGAACATTCAGCTGCAGAGGCAGCCTGTGTTCCCATGACTATGTTAGGTCATCCTATTTAATATCAAGCTAAAATAGAGCCCTGCAGCTGTCTCTCGAACCTGGTCCACACCCCCCAGCGCACAGGTGACCCTGCTGTCAACACGGCAACACAAACTGTTACTAAGGTCCCGTGGCCGAAAAGTGTTCCTGGTTGTGTGACCCCAGGAAGCATGAAAGGGATGACTGATAGATGCCTCAAGTGCTTTTCAGTAATAAAGTCCTTTAGGTTCTGTGACTTTTCGTTGCACTGTGCCTCCCAACCTTTCAGCCAAAAGCCCCTGGGTCACACAGTTCCAACCTTGTCAAAGCATGACAGATACAGCACTGTGCCAAAAATCATGTCAACAAATGGAGTGGATGTTTGGTCAGACGGTGTGTCACGGGGCTGACACTGCAAGGTTGACAAGATGATTTAACAGGTGCCAACTGGACTAAGTGTTAATGTATTTATGGCTCTGGGATCCAGCTTGGGTGGCGTCCTGAGTACTGGTCTGGTGACAGTTTACCCTAAGAGACACAACATTTGCTCAGCGACAAGGAAACTAATAAGTAATCAATGGACTCTTCATCATTTAGTGAGAAAATGGCCTAATGACATGAGTCACGGTTAAAGATCTCCCAATAGTTGCAAGGAAATCTGCATTTACTAGAAACTGGGCTCAAGATTCCAATATTTAATTTCATTTTAGACCTCATTTCCCGTCAAGTGAAATAATGGTCTCTAAATAGTAAAAACAAAACAGTCAGCCAGTAATAAAACAAAACAAAATAGTCAGGTCTTTGCAAACTGTAATCTAGCTTTATATGTTGCTCTTGGAATGATATTTCTTCCTCACTGAGTAGCTTCTTAGCCCGAGATGGTGCATGACTCATTTTAGTTGTGGAGACTCATTATTTTTGTTGTTGTTTTTTTTTGTTTTTTTTTTTAAACTGCGTCAGCCAGTGTTGTCACAAGGTCTTCTTTTCTTCTGTTGTGGATACTAATACAAATGTACCCAATTCAAATAAAAACCTAAGGACATGATGTCCCACTGCTTCCTCTGTGTTGCCAAGTCAGATGCAAAGGAATCCAACGCCCAGAAAAAAAAACAACAAAAAAAACAGAGAGACGAGATTTAATAACTTTACTTTCGCCATTTCCCACTGACATGTAACACCATTACTCTTAGACATTCAAGCCTAACTGAGTGAGAATCTGTTTCCATTTTTCTCCTGATTACAATAACTTTTGCATGTGTTTTGTTTATTCGAGTCTGGTTGACCTAGCCGTGCAAAGCTGCACCGCATTCTGCCATAACAGAACTCAGAGTCTAGAATATGAGCAGTCTCCTGTAGTCTCCTTCCATCTGGATAAAATCTGAACGAAAACACAACTTGGGGATGGGGAGGCAGGAAAAAAAAAAAAAAAAAAAAAGACAAAATTGAAAATGAGTAAAAAATAAAAAAAAAACGCAGTTTTTGCAAACATATTTCTACTCCTTAGATCTCCATGTCTCATCATATTACAACCAGCAATTTTAGTATATTTCAATGGGATTTTGATAAGAAAAAAAAAATCTTAAAAGTTTGGTGTGACTTTCTATTCACCTTCCATCAATCAGTGCTTGTAGAACTGGTACAACCTACAAAATGATTGCCCATTCGTCTTTGCAAAATAGCAGTTAGACTTAACCAGTAAACACCACCTGACGTAGATCAGGCGGTTCTAGTACATGGGAGTGCATTGATAAAACCGGTGCATTGAAGTTCTGCATGCTTCTTCTATGCAGAAGAAACATGCAGATAATAATTACACCTCAAATTATCTTAAGATAATTTGAGGTGTAATATAAAACACTGACGAAGCATGATTCCTATTGCTAGGACGTTAAAGAATGTGAAAAGCAGATATATCACATTAAAGTAATGACACAGAACTGGAAAGTTTGGGTATAGAAATGTTTAAATTGGGCTCCAAGAGATATAACCTGTAATTCTGTCATTACGGAAGGAAAGTGAACAAACAATAGGCTGAACACAGGATATTACATTTTTTTTTGCACACGGCTTTCAGCGTCCCCAGAACCTTTGTGCCGTTGTCGATGCTGTTACCGGGTCAGAGCACATTTCTTCTAGAAGTGACAACGAGCAGAGGAGCCGACATGTTCAGAGCTGTTTCGTTTTTGTCTCCATTTTATACACAAACAACGTCCCGCTGTCATCACTCCATCCTTCAAATACCGAAGGGCCCCCTCAAGAGTGCGGCCTCTGTGCTGGCCTCTCCAAAGGCCCCACAATTTCTCTTCTGAAGAGCATATCCCCAAGGAGGGACCTTTAATTGAATACACACTTTCCCTCCTCTAATTTAATTCTAAGCAAATAAAACACACCTAGATTTGTTTTCTTGGATGGAGAGAAGTTCGGTGTGTGTGTTTCACTGATGTTAATACAGTCTCACATTGAACATTTTCCTTCTACAAGGTCTGGCCTTGTAGGATCTCTGCCCGTTTTCCCCTCATTCCCCGTAATATTGGCATCGCATTACGTTCTGAATCACACTGCAGCTTCGTCTCACTGATAGTGTTTTAACTAGTGGTAGTCAATCTCTCACCCTGTGAACCTGCCGTACTGTGTCAGTGTGCGAAAGTGGCATTTTGTCAGAGGTCGACACTGCTGCGGTTGTTTTTTTTTTCTGCTTTCTGTAGCTATAATTTAAGCTACTACTCTCTGGTGATAATGGATTTAACAGGTTCTCTTTTATTTAACAGAACCCCAACCAGATGTGCTCAGCAGCCTCGGGATCGGGGTGTTCACTTACAGCGAGGTGGTCCTCTGTTTTGAGCCAGGTAAGATTCCTTCGGGGCGGAGTCCTCTCCATTTCTTATAATTCCCCTTAGCTTTCCTTTCCCATTATCCTCACCTGATTTTATGCTCCTTTTTGAATAACGTTTAATAACATAGGCGTTTGGTTTCACTCTGAAACCAAATGCCTACTAAAATGAGGTCATAAAGCTTATTCTATAAAATACCTTATAAATTTTTCCTTCCTGAGAAGAGCGTTTTGTTTGAAGAGATCAGGAAGATATCAATGACAGTGTATAATATCACATCACTTAAAACTAAAAAGCTACTTTGCTGTTTTGTACCCCAAATGGTTGGTTTCTTGAAGAGGTAATGAAAAGAAAAAACACAGATGAATAGTAAGTATTTTTCCTCAGAGATATGGTATTCAGTGTATGACACTTGCTGCCTTTTAGGGAGTTAGTCTGCCCTCCCTTTGCTGTATGTCTTCCAAAAAAATCAACACGCAACTGACCTTTTCTTGACTCTAAATTGCGTGAGCGTTTGCATGCTTGGTTGCTTGTCTCTGTCTTGGTCCGAACTGGACTGGGTGACATGTTCCAGATGTAATTCTCACCCTCTGACTGAATGAAATAACCTTAAACAAGATTAAGCAAACGACAGAAAAATGGGTGGACAGTAGTTAGGGCAATACCAGCTGGTATTGGAAAAAGAATGGTGTCACAGTTAGGCTCTTCGCTTACCATAGCAGGTATGATCTTATCCTGACACGCCAAATTGAGCTTTTTCAGCTGTTAGGTAATTTATAGACACCCGAGAAATACATTTAAAAAATGTGAAGTGTCATTTTAAAATCTTAGGATCTGCTGCTGGTTGCATGTGGAGTCTCAGTCATTGGATCTCAGAGTTCACTTTTAATTTTCTGCTAATTAAAGTGTACTCTAACAAATGTGTTGAATCTGCACGTTGCAACAAATACTGTCAAATGCGCCTTATGCCAGTCCATAACTTAAATATTAAATGTTGCCTGCTATAAATAAACAAATGAAATTTCACATATGAAAATCAGTAAAGGAAACAGAGGGAGCGAGAAAAGCGCTGCAACAAATTAGGAAAGTAGAACTGGAAAAAAAAACAAGAATAAAGCAGTAGGAGACCAGATAAATGGTGAGGTGAGTCAGCAACGGAGGGGGCTGTCACTGTCTCCAGGTGGTAAAGCATGGGGGTCCTGGGGTGAAAAAAACAGAAGTGGCTGCTGTCTGGGTGGTGCAGACCCCCAGGGATGACAGGATTATTACGACAAGCATCTCACAGGAAATAAATAGAGCAATGGTAAGAATGGCCACAAGGCAGCCAGCCAGACATTGTTGAGGGCTGGAGTAAATTGTGGCGTTTATGGGTTAAGAAAACTTCTCACAGAAAGCCAGGCTGGAACATTTCTGGATTTTGCTGCTCAGCGAATGTTTTATATACAATTTTTCTCACGTCAAAGGCAGCTTTTTTTTTTTTTTAATTTATTCAATCATACTTAACCAGAACAGTGATCAATGGATTGTGTTCTTTGACACAACCCTACCATAGCATTGTCCTGCAGAGTTACAAGTACGGGTAGAGGTTGGTTTCGTGGGTCTCTTTTACAATGGAAACTAACAAAACAGTGTACAGAACTGGACCAACCCATTCTGTACACTTCAGAGGAAATGAGGCGTTAAATAGAGAATGCTCAGATTTCCATGTTGTCATCTCTTGGAAGTGCTGATCAACAAATGTGGGAAGAAAACGTCTGGTTACATTAGAGTTTTTGCCAGATCCAGTACTTCTAGCCTTTTTGTCACATCAGAGATGTTAGAAAGTGAAAAAGAGAAATATATGGATCCAAAATCTTGAGGGGTCTTTTTCCTGCATTCCATTGTCAGGACTTTTTGGCCACAGCAGCACAGACTCCTTCTGCTGGAGACACTTATTTGGCATTTCCCTCCCCTTGCAGTGTCTTACCTATAGTGTTGACTTACTTTCCTGCAATTACTGTAACAGACGGTAATGGAATAAAAGAAAAAAAGAGGCTAAATACTCAGAGAGAAACTGCAAATTGGCCTCAGACACGAAAGCTTAAATGCTATCCAATTGCATTTATCTGGACATAAAAACTGAAATTTGTTCAAACAAATATACTGCCTTGATGTGGTTACAGCGTCCCATAATGACTGCTCCATAATGATGGTAAATGAGAGCGCTAATGGTTCCTGGCCAGACATTGAGGGTATCACTCATTCAGTTTGTAATTCTTCCTGACTTCTGAAGACAAGCAGAAGACTATCACAGAATAAAAAAAAAAAAAAAAAAACCTTCAGGTGTTTTTGTTTTAAGTTATGTACAGCTTCAATTACTCATTTCTAAATAGATAAATAGAATCAACTCATGAACCTAGTTCTTCTTCTCTTGATTTGCTTTGAAAGCAACTTGACTCAAAGGTACCAGAGTGAAAAAAATGTATACTTTAGTATATTTTAAATATACTTACATTTGTGTAAGTACTGTACATTTTAAGTATACTACGTATTCAGTTTACTACCTGTAAATATATACAAAGTATACTAAAAGCATGCTTGTACCAATTTTGACATTATAACTTTAAACATACTTAAATATAATTATACCACAATACACTTTCAAGAAATATATTAAATAAAAGTGTGACCCGGTCGAGGGGCAGGGGTTCTTTTTTTTTTTTTTTTAACAGAACACGGATTAAAAATACAATATTTTATTAAACCATTTCTTTAAAACACTTCTTTTACAATACGGTTTCAAACATTCTTCTTGGTCCCTGGAAGGGGAAGGGGTTCTGCGAAATGAGAATTTAAATCATTCCAAAAATTAACAAACATGCAAAAGAAAACAAAAATAATCAAAACAAAGAAAAACAAAAATAATAAAGCAAGCACAAACTGTAAACAAAACACTTCAAACAGTGGAATAATTGTCAAACTCCGATTTCAGAGGCCTTTCAATGGGACCGAGTCATGCCCCGCCTTTCAATCAGTGACAGGTTCCATTCAGAACTACTCGAACAAACACTGACACGACAAGACAGCAGAGCATCCAAAGTGCTGCAATGCCCACAGCGATCATGTGCCTAAAAACAGAAAACACTAACTGAATTAAAGTAAAATAAAAAAATATATAAATGGCAGGTGGCTGCACAGTGGCGCAGTGGGTAGCGCTGTTGCCTTGCAGCAAGAAGGTCCTGGGTTCGATTCCCGGCCCGGGGTCTTTCTGCACGGAGTTTGCATGTTCTCCCTGTGCGTGCGTGGGTTCTCTCCGGGTTCTTCGGCTTCCTCCCACAGTCCAAAAACATGACTGTCAGGTTAATTGGTCTTTCCAAATTCTCCCTAGGTGAGAGTGTGTGTGTGTGTGGTTGTTTGTCCTGTTTGTCTCTCTGTGTTGCCCTGCAACAGACTGGCGACCTGTCCAGGGTGTACCCCGCCTCTCGCCCGGAACGCAGCTGGAGATAGGCACCAGCAACTCCCGACCCCGTTAGGGAGAAGGGTGACGGAAAATGGATGGATGGATGGATAAATGGCAGGTAGCTTACCCAGGAGTGGAAGCACAGCTACCCGGAGAGGGAGCGGACCAACAAGTGAGGACTAGGTGGAAGCCACACGCCGCAACAATCCCCAGCCGCAACCGCCAATGCCACACCAGCAAAACGCTGCAGAAACGCACGGCAGGTATAGCACCAGAGCCAAACCACAATCCCAGCCAGATGGTACAAATGGCACTTACGATTTTCGGTAAGCCGATCGAACCCAAAGGCCACTCAGCCAGCCAGCCAGCATATAGCAGTGGAAACAAAGACACACGCACCTTGCAGCGGCCTGTCCAGCTATAAAGGCATCTGCCCCGCCCACCAATCAGTGCGCCTCTCGTTGCACCTGGTGTGCAGAGCGAGAAGGGCGGAAACCATCCCACCACAAAAGTATACTTTAAGTGGACAAAATATGTATTTGCCCAAGTGTAAATATACACTTGCTCAAGAATATATTTAAAAGATATTTTAAATATCTTTAAAATATATGTCAGATATTTGCCTTTACTTTTTTCTGTGTTGTGTTTTGGATCTTAACCCTGTTGCCTGAATCAGTTGCAACCAAGCTTTAGAAAGATTTGACAAACATTTGACTCAGCCCCACTTTGGTAGTGAGAGGAGTTCAGTGTTGATTTCATTGCTCAAATATACCCTGTTCCTATATTGCCTTTCAGATTATTGTTTCATTTTGTGGTCTACACATGTCCTTTATCCCTCGCAGTCAATGGAAAGTCAAAGGGGTCAAAGTCAATCCAGCAGTATTACACCCCTGATCCTCCTCGGGAGGTAGTCGCACAAACCCCATGACAAATTATAACTGGAAGGGTAATGCAAAATTGTGGAATAAGTGTGTTACAGCGATAATAAACAAGCAAAATAGCAGCAGGAGTCCAGGGTGCAAACAATGCAGTCTGTCTGACCTGAGAAATGTGCAAAATCTGATGCAGAAAAGATCAATAAGGATGGAGAAAAATAACTTTGCACTAAATGCATGAGGATGACTCAACTGCAGAAATCATGTTAAAAAGATTGCGTTGAAGCATTCACCGTATTTGCTCATATTTGTCCTGACTCCACTATCATGAAATTAAAAACAATTAAAGTGCTGACAGAGGGCGGTAGAGCCTAAAACGGAGCTTGTGGTTGGTGCGTTCACTCTGAGCAATGCATGGTCTCACCGTCTTGAGACCATGCATTGCCAATCTTCTAATCTTGTGTGAAGATTGGAAGTTGATGTAAGTGGTGCACCGTTTCCCACCTCCATTTACATCTAAATTTGGGTCAGTGATGTCCTCTGTTGCAAACTCAGAGGTATACATTAGCCCAACCTTGTAACTTTAGTTAGCAGGGAAAGAAAGTAAATTGATCAATTGGAATTTCGTCACAGTGAAATGATCATTTTCACCCCTGCTTCAGTCACTGTTGCGTCAGAAAATCAAAGTAATTAGGAGAAGCAGAAACAGAAGTGTTGCAAAGTTAGCTTCATTGTAATGTAGTCTTTCTCTTTTACCTATATGAATGTAACCACACACTTTGACTTTCTTACTTTAGGATTACGTAATGTTGCAGTAAAAACAGCTTCTTTAGTTTTGTTGAGTCGAACCGATGCAAAATAGACCTCAACCTACACAAAGACGCCTCACTGCTGCTCTTCTCTTGTTGATAGGGACCATACGTGCGGTACGTTACATAACTCGGGATGTTTATCACCACCCAAAACAACAGCACATAAACAGCAGCTATAAAGTATATATCAAAACTGTTACAAATAGTGGCTGAAAATGGAAACTAATGTCAAACAATTTATAGGATGATGTGTGGTGTGACATGTTTACAGAGGCCACTTCCATCTGTGGACTGCCTTTAACAAATATTCAGTCCATAATGGTAGGCTGAGAGATGAACTGGACAAAACTGACTTACACCTACACTCCACATGTGCTCATACGCCTTAGACATGCTCACATGTTGCCACAAACTTTCTTGTATTTCACTTATTTTATTTTGTGTGACACAAAGTATCATTGGATTATAAAGTAGAGATTTTGTTCATAATTGTCTCTGGATAAAATTGTAGTAAAGTGTAAATAATACAAACTATTTCATCCTTTTTGGTCTGCAAATATGCAGTATAACAAATGACTTTTAGCAGAAATGATAGATGGTGCAGAAAAAGATAGTACATGCTTATTCACAGTTGTTAACGTGCACAGACAATATTACCACTGCTGAGTATGTGTACTCACTTGGCTCTCTTACTTTGTTTTTTTTTAAGTTACAGGAAATGCTTCAGTTGTCTTATCATTAAAATGTACATTTTTGAATTTTCCCTATGGACGAGCCAGAATTATTATCATTATTATTTATTTTTTATGAACATGAGATTTGTTTTTGCGCATTTCAAAATGAATCCCAGAAAACTTTGATAACACAAGTTTCATATGAACGTTTCAGTCTTAAGCTCAAACACCATCTGGGCACTCTGGAGGTCTGAGCCAAATTTGAAGGCAACAGATCCGTGTTGCTACTTGACCTCTACTAACGCTGGAACCACAACAAAAGCATTTCTTCCAGTTCCCCAGCAGCTGTTAATTTCAGATAAAAACTCTCAAATCAGTTTCGACAATTCAATTACAGAAACAATGCGAACATGACGCATGACTGCACATTTATTATAAAGTACATCTGTTTCGGGGTCTCCGAGGTTCGCTGAGGTCAAACAGTCGCCCCTTTGCGACAGGCATGAAGTTAGAGTAACATCCGTGAAAACTATATTTTCCTTTCCTTACCATGCGGGCAAACTATTCCCTCGGAGTGTTGGAATGGATGTAATACAAACTGGCGTTTGACGAAAACCTTACGAGAGAGCATGTGCCCCTTAATTAGCACTATCTTTAACAATCTTAACAAGTACTGTTATTCTTACTTTGCCTTTTACATGACTGCCATTTTTCTTGAAAAACAAAACAAAACAAAACAAAACAGAAAAGGTAATTTAATTTCCAGCAGGGCCCCAGTCCACAGAGTCCACTCTGCTGGAAGGGGATTCACCGGGATCTCATCTCAGGATGAAAAGATTGCAGACCTAAGCAGCCTTTTTGACGTCCTTAAAAGCTAATTGTGAAACCTGGGTCTCCCAGACATGTGCCCCGAGGACCCTTTAAACTTTTTGCTTCGTCTCAAACTGATTTAATAACGCAGCACTTATGCAACACAAACATCCTTGAATGTATGCCTTAATAAGTCAATGGGGATATGCTTTAGGTTGTTGTGATTTTCATTATTCCTCAATTCACTGATGGGATTCCACCATGTGCTGCGAATGAGGTAAGAAAATTACACCCATGTGGGACAAAGCATTGTGCAGCTTCTACCCAACTGTTATATAAACTACATAAACATGTGGCTTTTCAATGATGTAAAACATCAGCTTGATAAAATAAGCTTCCCTGGCTCGGTGTGTCTGGACAAAATCTTTTTCAAAGCACAAACATTACAGGAACAAACGCTCATCCTTTAGCAGACAGCTCCAAGGGTCTTTGGCTTGACAGGCAGAGAGGGAGTTTGCTTATTACTGGCAGATATCCGAGCAAACTGATCAGAGACCACTTTTATGTATCGCTCCACCTCACGTTAAATATCTTAAAAAGGATCAATGTTTGTTGGATTGTTGGCCAGTTAGATAACATGGCGGTGCTGAGAGTTACCAAACAATACACATGTTTTCAATCTTGGCTCATTTGCAACACTTACCACTCAGGAGGTGAGATCATTTTTTTAAAGGGGGGGGTATAGTGTATATGTACCAAATATCATTTTACGGCACAATCATTCAGAAAACCTACAAAAAAAGGGCCAGCAAAAATAAGTTTTTCGAAGGAGGCTCGCAAAGTTTCAAGTTGAAAGTCAATGATGATCCTATTTTATAGATGATATATTGAATCTGTGTTGACTTTATCCTCTTCTAATCTTAGTATTAGGTCAAAAAATGGCCTTAGCAGAGTAATACATACAGTTAAATTCATCGCACCAACCTGCAACCTGTTGCACAGCTCCCTCGATGTGCAACAGGCTGCTCCACGGACTCCTGGCAGCGTCTCTCTGGCTTTGCCTGATGAACCGACAAGCCAGTGATGACAGCGGTAGACTCTGCCAGACCTTCAGAATGCAGCTTGGACTATGTTTCCAGACGTTGTCAGGCGAAGTTTCTATGAGAGCAAAAAGCTGCCAGGTCAGAAGCTTCAACATGCAGGGCAACGCGGATCAGTTGGATGGAAGTAAAAGAGGCTGTGACATGCAACGTGCGGCACATAATCCTGGTAGCCAGTAGCGAATTGGTAAATTAATTACACATGGCTTATGCAATTGAAACTCTCTGGCATTCCCCACCCAATTCTTCATCTTTCAGCCCCTTGGAAAAATCTGTCTGTTATGTCATTGCAAATAGTTACATAAAACATCCTGTGATGACACAAAAGCCATCACAGGGGACAGAACTAACGTCGACTCGTTCAGCCCCCAAATCCTGCACCTAGTCAGGCATTTGGTGCATGAAACAAACTTTACAAAGTGTCAGTTGCTTTTAGGTGAGCCTCTGGAATAAGCTGAAAGGTGCCAAATGAAAGGTTCAGATGATGCTTGTTTTGGGACAAGAAAAGCCAAATGGTCCTTCTACACTGCAGCCCAAATAGGCAGCTGCTCTTAGTTTCTTGTAGGAAATGTATGTTTTAAAACAGAGAAGCAGCTCTGAGTCTGGCCTGTATTAAATGAAGTAGAGTTTAGATGACGCAAAAGCTTTCTTCTGCCTTATATTAGTCTGTTGTTTTTTTTTATCACAGAGTTGCACTTGAGGCTGCACATCCAAGTGTATTTACTGAAAATGGTTCTCAGGAGCGTTTGTGTGTCTCAGGAATGATTTTGCAAACACAGATGCGTGTTTACAAACAGATGCATACAAAAAATGAATCTACTGGTTTGTCTCCAGACATAACTTGTAATTATTTTTCCAACTTGGGAAAATGACTTTATTTCTTTTTTTAATGTATTATTTAGTTGGTGTTTCTTTTGGGATTGAGTACCTGTTTGGGGGGATTCCACTTAAAGTCTTACGTCAGGACCTTTAGGGGTCCTGAAAGGTCCCCCTAAAGGAAACTTATTGGTCATTCACAACATCTGTATCCAACATGGACAAACAAAAGGTTGTTGATAAGTGAGAGTAGGACTAGCGTTTTCAGCAAACCGACTGCTTTTGTGTGGAATGTTACATGCAAAAGCGGCTCGTTGGTAACTTTAATCGGATTATTGATTACTCATTGAAAAAGTAACAGAGTTAGACAACTGATTACTCGATAATGAAAAGGCTGGTCATGCCCACACACATTAACAATCTGGCTGATGTGTGAGGGCCAACAAACCAACTAGCGGTTGGCTCGTTGGTCTAGGGGTATGATTCTCGCTTCGGGTGCGAGAGGTCCCGGGTTCAAATCCCGGACGAGCCCCTTAAGACACTTGTAGGCAAAGCTTATCTCTATACCCTCATTCACATTTGTATGGGAAAGCTTGCAAATATGTTACAGAAGTCTGTATTTATATGGAATAATTCATTTCTTTGTTGACGATTGTAAAATAATTTTCATACCATGTACTACAGATTGTGAATGAGTCCTGTGTTGATCTCAACATTTCTTCTGGGAAAAGTTAACCTACAAATCACATTCAGAGAGTTTCTTCTGAAAACATCTTTTTTAACATTTCAAAGAATTACCTGGGCTCGTCCGGGATTTGAACCCAGGACCGCTCAAATGTTTTTCTTTCAATGAATTACATATGGCCTTAGAGGTTTCTGTCATTCTCCACAATAAGTGGCAAAATCATCGGATCAACATGTCAAGTAGCGAGTATATTGTATATTTTGTAAATTATTTCAGTTGTCCTAAAGTAGTTAAATGGGCTCATCCGGGATTTGAACCCGGGACCTCTCGCACCCAAAGCGAGAATCATACGCCTAGACCAATGAGCCACATGTTTTAAAAAGGCTGTTAATAAGTGAGAGTAGGACTAGCGTTTTCAGCAAACTGACGAGCCCAGGACTGCTTTTGTGTGGGATGTTGCATGCAAACGTGGCTCGTTGGTCTAGGGGTATGATTCTCGCTTCGGGTGTGAGAGGTCCCGGGTTCAAATCCCGGACGAGCCCCTTAAAACACTTGTAGGCAACCCTGCCAAGCTTATCTCTATACCATTATTCACATTTGTATGGGAAAGCGTGGAAATATGTTACAAAAAGTCTGTATTTATATCGAATAATCTATTTGGTAATTAATTTCTTTGTTGATGACCGTAAAATAATTTTCATTCCTTTGTGAATGAGTCCTGTGTTGATCTCAACAGTACTTCTGGGGAAAGTTAACCTACAAATCACATTCAGAGAGTTTCTTCTGAAAACATCTTTTTTAACATTTCGATGAATTGCATGGGCTCGTCCGGGATTTGAACCCGGGACCTCTCACACCCGAAGTGAGAATCATACCCCTAGACCAACAAGCCAACCACTTGTTGGGTTGTTGGCTCTCACAGATTAACCAAACTATTAATGTGTGTGGGTATGACCAGCTTTTTCATTATCGAGTAATCGGTCGTCTAACTCTGTTACTTTTTCAATGAGTAATCAATAATCCGATTAAAGTTACTTTTTCAAAGTAACTATATCTTCACAGCCTGTGTGTCTTCTTTATGGAGAAAGTTTGGCTGTAATGAAAGAATATAATGAAAGAAGGCACTTTCAAACTTCTCAGAAACACACAGATTACGACCAGAATATGTCCTGCACTATGATGCAGGACAGAATATGTCCTGCATCATAGTGCAGGACAATAATGCGTTTTCAGTTTATAATGCATGCACTTCCATTTATGTATTTATCTCGATATTAAGAAACATTTTTAGTTTTTCAAAACAATTAAATTTTTGCTGTTTGCCTGTTGAAAATTTGAAATGAACAATTAACACTTAAAATTACTGACAGATCCATAAGAAAATATTGCTTTATTCATTTAATTATTAAATAATATACACTATGTTAGGTCTTGGTTCAGTAGGCTATGTGCAATCATTTCAATATATTTTAATAAACGTTGAACCAGTCCGGCCCTCGGCTTATAGCAAATTTGGTTGTTTGGCCCTCGGTGTATTTAACTTTGACATCCATGCTTTAGAGCATCCACCCACTGACAAAAGAGTCGCAAATATTTTGACAATGCACAAGTTTAATGAAGCTGGACTATCCCGTTACCAGTGGCATGCAAGGTCTATACATCCTGTGTGTAAAAATTGTGACGCCTCAGGCTACGCAGATATTACTTCAGGGAAAAAAATAAAGACAGCAAGGGAGACCTTCAACATGTGGCCAATACAGCCTCCGTCTCCAGAGACTACCGTCTGCAGCCGGGGGGGCCTGGGGGGGGTTTAAACAGCAGCCTTCGCTGCCTGCAGCATGAGAGTTTAAGGTGATTTTCTAGATCATGACAAACAGAATGTCTTCATTAAAATTTTGGTCCTTTCCAGTTCGATTTGGAGTAAATCTGTTTCGCATTACAGTCCTCCGCCTAATGGTTACTCACATTTGAGATAGAGGTCCAATAATCAGAGCCACATTTGGGCTGCAGGGAGGGAGGTTTTAGGGATGTCCGACAGAGATGTACGAGGTTCAGGTAGCGATAATAATGTCATAGGAAAGCAGACAAATCCAGATAAATGTAGCAATAAGCAGGGCTTTAATAAACAATGTATAGCTGTGTGTCAGTCTCAAGGGAAATCATGTGAAAGACTGAAAGATGCTTTTTTAAGGTGATGTTTCTCCTTTGTTTACTCAACTAGTGTAATTTAGAATGTAATGGCTGAAGTGCCAAATAATAAGAAAAAGGACAGATTGAACACAGAGTGGCCACATTAAGAGAAAGACACCGTGATGACTTATCTAATCCGATCATTTTAATTGCCATTTACTGTAATAAATGGTTATTAGATTTATGAGGCAATTACTTTTTCATGTGAGACTTGATTGGTTTGGATTGGTTTAAATCAAATCATTGTTTGAAGAATGCGTTTTCTATCGACTCATATAACAAATGCTGTAAATAAATAAATAAATAGATGAAAATTGGTGATCAAAAACAAACAAACAACCAAAAAAAGAAAACTAGAAGAAATCTATAAAGGAGATTAAGTGATTCTAGGGAGTTATGTGCCATTTTAGCAAAAGAAAACAGTTTGCATCTGGTTTTAATGTGCTTGCTGAGAGCATTGAGTGCTACAAACTACTTCGGGCATTATCCAGTTCTTGTTTCCGAACTACTTTCAATCAGTGCAGTTTGACACATTAAACATTTCGTTTCTTGAGCGAAAAGAGACCGCTTAAAAAACACGGGGAGAGCTATTGCGTCCCATCTTTCCAACAGCTGTGGGGTCAAAACTATAAAAGAGCACATAAAACACATGGGCCAAAGTACATGAGGGTCCTGGTTCTTTGATGCTTTTGTGGGTTTTTTTTTTTTTTTTTTTTTTTCTCCTGTAAAAGCAAACGTAGAGTCTCAAACGGCCGGGTGTTTATCGGACATGAAGAAGGCTCAGATCAGCTGAGAGGACGTTCTCTACGTTCTCCTGGTACTTCACTGCGTTTCGATGTTTTTCTTGCTCTTCGCTCTCATCTTGAATCCTTTTCTTTCACAGCCACAGCCCATGAAGATCCCCAGCGAGTTCTGGTTGCTCAGGATCATTGCACTGACCACAATAAAGAGAAAACATCCCACGTTTGTAAATGGACTCCTGCCAGTTGGACAGGTTTACTAAAACAAACGCTGCAGCAGGGGAGAGCATGTTGGCTCCTTTAACCCCCCGGCAGCCAAAATTAACTTACAAGAGAAAAAAAAAAAAAAAAGTGGGATCCACAACAACCTTTGTGGATTTTCATACTGTTTTATCTATTTTTCCACCCCCCCTTCAACTCTTACGCGAGTCATTTACATCTTAATTGCAAAACTGCATAAAATGTTTTCTTTTTTTTTTTTGGCACATGCTGGTTGATTTATCAAAACATTGGCTTGCGCTCTTTTCCAAATACTTCCCTGAAATTTTGTGTTATGAGAATCAGCATGTTTGTTCCCTTCAAAATCAAACAGATGGTTGAGATTGAGCTTTGTCGTGAGACTGAATCATTCAGACCTCCAAAAGAATAAAAAAAAAAGATAATAATCTGTTTACTTTGGCTTTGGTTTATTTCTCACCATCAATAAATATACATGCGATGAATCATTACCATATAAAAGAGGCATTGGAAAACATTTGTGAGTGATAGAACCACTTTTTTTGGTACCTTTTTAATGCCGGACTTGGTAACCAGTAAAGAGCCAGGGAGTCAGCGTAGTCGTCGAGTTTGATGTTGTTTGTGGAAGGAGTAGCGTAATTAAAGCGCAGAGGGAAGGGCAAGACCTCTGCGTCACCAACCAGACAAGCACGCACCCTCGGTCAAGAGGGATTCCCGTTGCAACATTTTCACGTAACCAGCTGTGGTTTGACCCGTCCCGACTTCACTTCTCTACTGAACGACTTCCCCTCCCAGAGCATCATGGGGCCTCCAAGCACACATTTCCAGCGGGATGTCCTCGTCATTTCATGGGGATTGCCTCTGTGACTTTTTCACTTCAGAAAATAAAACTTTTGTACGTTTCTCAGAGGGTTTCATAGACGTCAACTATTCCTTTCAACTTTATCTTCCAGTTGTGCAGCAGTTGTTGCTCAGTATTTGCAGGCCTGGGTTCTTGGGTTCTGCAGATCAGAGCAAGTGAAGTATGTTTGGGTCAACCACTTGAATCGTCACTTCAATAAATCATTGAAATTTGTTAGATTCCTGAAACGGGCCATTGTTTTAAGAATATGCCTTTCACTTTATCCACTCACACACCAGTTTTGGTGTGAGCTTGAGGATATTTGTCCTGCTGGAGGTCTAAGTTTGACTTAGTGTTATTGCTGCCTTCACGGACGAGCTAAATGACGCTCAGGGAAAATGTCATGATCAGATGAGAATAAGACTGAAGTATCTTGCCACAAAAACAAACAAAAGAAAAAATGTTAGAAGATTTAAAGATAAGACTTTCAACGATCAAGTATGGTGGTGCTGGTTGCATTAGACTCTCATGCTGTTCTGCTGTCAGTGGTTTTGCTGCATAGTGATAAATTGATATTTATGCTAATATTAGTGGAGGAGTATGCATGAATTTCATTTGGTATAAGTTCGACTCTGTGTGGATTAGTTTTGATGAGATTTAACTTTTGCATCAATTTACTGTTTTTAAAAATCAAGTCTTTTTTTTTTTTTTTTTTTTTGGATCATCCTTGCACTGGGGAAAAAAAAAATTGGTTTGAATATATGTTTGAACCCGTAACAGTGATATGCTATTACTGCCTTTGATAAATGTCTGTGATGTAGTGTAACCAGATACTCCTAAGCTATCTGGTGCTTGAAAACATCTCATCTGTAGAGTTGAAGCTCATCCTGTGCACTTCTCAGTCTCTTGACACAAAAACAAAACAGAAATACTCTACGGAGACATGAAAATAACCCCCCAAAACGGTTGCTTTGAGCCAAACAGAGATTATTGAGCAGTGAGCGTTTGATGGACGCATCTGCAGGACATTTAGAGAGATCTATTGACCAACATATATAGAATTACATGAAAACATATCTTGTGGTTGTTTTTTTCCTCTATCTGTGTTACATTGCCATGCTGTGCCCTCAACAAAGATCAAAGCAAGCCCTTTATGCAGGACCTTGCACATATTTCTGCAGGCCCCATATATTTTACTGCAAACTTGTTGTGGATTCTCTCCACAAGTTTCCTACTTGTTACGGTCAGAATTCGGATCTCGCACAGGAGATGTTGAGGCTCTGTTCGACAATCCAACATGCTCCCTGTTGTGTCTTAGGCGTCTGAATTCTTTCAAAAGACAGAATGTATAGCTGGAGCCATAAATCAGACGTCTATAAGATGTCAGCAGCTGCGCCACATATTGACTTCCCCGATGAACTAATCATGTAGTTTCATGTGAAGAAATGTTCAAAATGTCTTGATGTGTTCCAGAAAAACAAAGATTAGAGAACAAAATAAAAAACAAAACAAAAAATAACAAAAAGCAGACTTGGGCACGGAAAGCAGGATTTTTCCTGTTTTCTCTCACATTAATCATCTCGCCCTGCCTTTGATTTATCTGATGTTCCACCAAGTGCGTTTGCTCCACCGCTAATACGTGAGCTAGTATTTTTCACGCAGATAGTCTGGTAACATGATTTTCCTCTCAATATTTCTCAGACTTTAAATTCAAAAGACGTGACTTGTGTGCAGTACAAAGTACAGATGAAAATTTTACAGATGAATAAATTCTCTGTGTCGAAAGTAAAAAGTTAAACATAACAGATAATGTTGTTTACTTTGGGTTTCCGAAGGATTATCTAATGAATTTAAAACATGCTTTGGGATATTGGTTGAGAATTTCTGGTTATGCCAAATTAAAATTTTATCTTGTGTCATATTTAGCATCTGATAAAGATGACTTGTGATGATCAGTTGCTCAACATTTCCCGGAGCTCTATGTTTTAGTCTGTGGTCTAAAAGTCATGAGTTTATTGACCTTCCTCTGCCTGCACTGCCATTTTAATATTTTGAGAAACAGTTTATTTCTTATTTCATATGCATTGGTAATAAACTGTGTTTTTCTTGTCTGGATTATATTATCATAGAACGTAGTAACTGTACGAGGGGAATCACCCGTCACGTCTGTTCAACCCAATGAAGAATGGGGGCCTTGTCACTGTCTCTGGTAAATATTCCCGCGCTTTTAGAGGGGATCAAGGTCCATCTGCGTCCCCAGACACTTTCACATTCTCTGTCCCATCTGGTCAGCCTCCGGAGACTCTTTGCTGGCCACTGTTGTCTTAGGAAGCTACGTCACTAGCCCCAGCTGGCTCTACGTCATCCTCCAGAGCTTCGTCACGCACTCCAGAGCTTCGTCACACACTCCAGAGCTTCGTCACGCACTCCAGAGCTTCGTCACGCACTCCAGAGCCTTCGGAAGCTCTGGAGCTTCCGAAGGCCGGTGTTGCCACCTCAACACCGGCTTCCCAAGCTTCAACCTTAGTTCCTATGGCCTTCTGCTCCTCTGGGTCGCTCATCTGAACTTTGGGCCTTGTCATAGGAGATCCCAGTGTTTTGTTGTCTTAAAGTCCTTCTGAACCCAACATTTCATTTTGCCCATTTCTTAACACTTAGTCCAAAAATGACACCATAGTAAGACCAGGTTTTGTCTCCAAGAAGGCCAAACCGGTCCAAACAAGGAAAGTTATTAGAACTGAAGATGTCCTAAATAGGTAACAAACTTAAGTAAGCACACTCAATGCAGTCTTATTTACTTATTATGGCTATTGTTAGTCAAAGTTGACAAACTGTAGTCAGATATCTAATAGGATTGACCTCAATGACTCTTCCCCACACTTTAGAACTGAACAGATAAATATAGAAGTTTATCACTTGACTTAAAAAAAAGTAAAACACCACAGACTCTACAGGGCGATGCGTATCACCCCATTTCATCAGAAGCAATATCAGCTGTATTGTCAGAGACCAAATAATGACATAAACAGCTCATTTTTATCACAGTTTGAGGGAAATTATCGCCTTTCCAAAAGAAGGAGTGCAGAATGTGCAAAAACGTCAAAGTGGGAAATAAAGCGATGGCTTAAAAGTGTGTGTTGGGTTCTGTAATCTCAATCAGTGATGCCTTTACTCCAGTAATCTTTAAGTATGAATTTGGGACATGGAAAGGAAATGAGAGGTCCTTGAACTACCGCTTGTTGCTTAAAGACCTACCAAAGTTTTCATTGAAGACTCAGTTTTACAGCTAACGGTAAAAACAAAGCCGAACTCGAACCATGGCGTCTGGTATAAACTTGTGACATATTTTCGTGGCGTACTCTTTCAAACGTCAGTATTTAAAAGCAACGGAAAGAATTAAACATATAAGTTTGCTTCCACTTGATGTCAAAGCAGCACTTGGAGGGGGAAAAAGCAAGCTCTCTTCCTTGACTCCTCTGTTTGCCAGGGCTGGAATTTGACTAGAGAGTTGGCCTTGTGCTTGACTGCCCGGTACTTAGAGCGTACGAGTGAAAGGAAGGTGGAAGGACTTCAAATTTGCCTCTTTTCACCATCCCATCTTTTGTTGCTTTATGTTACTCTGCTTGACTGAATGTCTCCTCATTAAGTTTGATGCATAAAGACTGGGGAAGCTCTTGACTGAACGCAGCTCACTGTATGACTTTTTTACCAGGGCAAGGCAAACTGGAGACACACATACACACACGCGCAGACACACGCACACCCACACACTGAGGTTTCACAATCTCATTCACAAGATAAGATGTATTGGACGCAGTGTTAAAAACACAACAAAAAGGGGTACAGATAAGAGAAAAAAGCCGGATTCAAGTTGTTTTCATGAATGACCCTTAGAAAAAGAGCTCTTAAGACACGAAGGTTATGCTACCCAGCATGGACTCTACATAAAAGGGGAGAGATTTCTCAGACTGGAGGAAAAAAAAAACAACTTTTCATTTTGTCCTTTTCTTATAATTACATTGAAATGAAAAAGTGCATTCAGCAAATTCTTTCGTGTTAATTATGTGAGATGTTAGTTAGCTTAACAATGGAGCAAGATCAACCTATAGGCTGAGAAAAAGGTGTCCCTGAACCCGACAGATAACTGCGACTGTTTTATTGTTTTATCTTCAAGGCCTTGGAGTCTGGATCACATCGGAGGTGGGTTGGCGGGGAAACCATGTGAGCAGATCAAACCTTCACCTGATGATCACCGCTGCCCCCTGCTGGGCTCCACCTGTCTACAACAAAAAAAAAAAAACCCAAGAAAACATGCTATACAGTGGATCCCATTTCCACGCTCGTGGAAGAACAGAGAGACTAATGAGGGTGAAGTAAAGGGCGCTGGGTGACAAAGTCAAAGTTAGCTGACAGTTCACATATAAGGAGTACAAGTGTCAGTAATGCCAAAAAAATAAAAAAAGAATCCAGCTTTTAAAAAATGCTGCCGTTCTGTTTGCGTTTGGAGGTTTATAAAGACTTTGTGCTGCAGTGCACAAACCTTCTGACTTCTCATAGAAACACATTGCGTTGCTAGGCTGTGTGACGCAGGCTTGTTTGCTGATAAGAACGACAACAACACATTAAGCTGTCTGTTTTCTCAACTGAGTTTGACCTGAATTTCTCACCCTTTGCAAAGAATGAAAATTTAGCAAATGCTGACACCAGACCGAGATAGGAATGGGTGTGATGAAATGAGACGTGGCGAAAGAGCTAGGAAACTTTCCAGACCAGACTTTGCTTAGTAATGTTCTGCAAACTCTGACAAGGAATTGTCAATAGCTCATTTGTGGACTGGTTGACTAAGTATAGAGAGAGACTTTGGAAGGGTTACAATCAGCCTTGAGCTTCAAGGTTTCTTTGAAAGACCGCAGGGTTAAGAGCCAATGTGTGAACCTTGTTACTCTACTTTCAACACCTCGACTTTGTAAAAATAAATAAATAATTGGTCAAACTACAGCCAAAAACTTTGATGTAGAATATTGATTAACTAACAAAATGCAACCCATAATAAGAGACAAAGCTAAGTGTGCTAGTTCTTTGGAGGTGTGTCTCTGTTTTGCATGTATAGAAACTTTTTTCTTTTTTTTTTTTTTTTTTTTTTTTTGCCAATTGCGCTTTTCAAAATAGCACAATGTCATCCAGATTGGATTGGGAATCTGTAAATATTAGTTTTCAAGTCTTGTGACTGATTCTTGATTATATTTAGATCGGGACTTTGGTCAAATTCTTTCACTAGCAGTTGTAGCTATATGACTTTAAGTTATTCTCCCAGTCAAAGGAGAATCCAGCTGTTTTGTGCTATATTTAGTTTTGCCAGTAGGCCAGAACGTTTAGTTTTGGTTTCATCTGACCACAGCCCATTTTCTCTTTGCGATGCGGCGTCCCCTTGTTAGTCATTAGGAAACCGAAAAAGAGGCATCCTTCAGTTTTGTTAAAACTTCTCACTACACTATGAAGGCCTGATTTGTGCAGGTTCTTGCATCCAAGTTGTAAATCTTTACAGCTCATCTCGAGTTGCCATGAACCTCTTGGGTGTGTCTCTGATTAATGTTCTCTTAACCCAAGCTGTCAGTTTACATTGTGTTAGGACATATGCAATTGAATTTAACACTTTGTAATTTTAGATGACCATGTCCAAAGTGTAAAATATAGTTTTATAACCCAACCCTTATTTAAAGTTCACCACAACTTTATTCCTGGCTTGTCTGCTGTGTTCCTTAATCTTCATAATTCATCACTAGTGTTCTCCAACAAACGTCTGAGACCTTCACTGACCAGTTAGACTTATACTGGGACTTAGTTAAATACAGGTGGGCTCTATTAATTATTTGAAAAGATATCTGAAGCTGGTTTAGTGAACAGGATTGTCTTTACAGGTATTACATCAACCATGTACAATTCTCCTCCTACATCACTGTCAGATGCCACTTTTGTGTTGGTCTATCATGTAAAATCCCAATAAAATACACACAGTGTGATGCTTGTAACGTGGCAAAATGTGGAAAGGTGCAATAGATGTGAATATTATTGCAAGACACTGCTGAGACATTTCGACTGAAGTCCTTCCAAGCAACATAAAAAATTGGATCTCTTCCACAACTCTGATCAGTTCAGGGTCCAGATATAGCGAGCAAACCATTCCAGCTGATGACTCACTCAAATGCTGTCTTCTTTTTTTTTTTTTTTTTTTTAAGGAGGCAGGCATCCCTTGGCACAAGCAGCCCTCTGTTGTCGGTGCCATGATATTCTGCTGGCAGAAATAGCAAAGTATGAATGTTTCCTGTTTTATGCAACTTCAAAAGTGAAAGTAGAATGAATAGTCAATGAGCTGCAGGATTTCATCCACAGTTTTCAGTTCATATATCTGGCAGGGAAAGTGAAAGCTGCTGTGCACATAGTTTCAAATCTATTTTTAATCGACATAAATAATAAGACCGGAGGTGTTTCTTTTTGCTGCGTTGTGAAACGATTTATTTCTACACCCAGATAGCATTTGAATATTCGCAAGGGGATCATTTTGCTTTCAGATCTTACAGTTTTTGTCACATAGCATTGTTTTGTTTTGTTTATTTCTAGTCTGACAGCTTGCTGCTTGTATAAAATACACTCTTTCACAATGCTAATTCTTCCCGTTGAAAGATGATCCAGAAGGATACCTAGTGTAAAGAAGGTAATGTGAGAAGAGGGAAAACATCCGGCAAATGTTGCCGGGCCAGGAATCGAACCTGCGACAACCACCACAAGGACTAAGGCTTCCATATGTGGCCCCTGCCTCACCACAGCGTCCCTTTGTTTGATTAATAGCCCTAGCTCAGTTGTGTTGAATGGACATCATGCGTCTTGTAAACATTCTTAATTAGATTCAGGTTTGAGGTTTGACTGGACCATTTATGAATTTATGCTTAGATCAAAACCATTATATTTTCTGCATTTCATTGCCCTGTAGAGGTGTAGCATGATATTGTTCTAGCCAGTTGAGGTCAGCATGGTTTTGGATGATGAAGTTGCAATAAAAGATGCCCCTAATACTTTCAGATCAATTGTTTGACAAATTCTTGGTTCCCTGTAGAAACAATAAATGGCAACAAAGTGACACTTTTAATACAAATCTGACATTATTCAAAATGTCTTTGTTATGACAACTTGATGTTGACCAAGAAATCATAACTTGACATTAATTTATTATAAAAGTATTACTGACAAACTTTATCTTTAAGAACATAAAGCTACATCATTTTTAAAGTAACTAAGACATTTTGAATAATGTCAGATTTGTAGTAAATTTACCAAATGACATTTTTTGACAACAGTCATAAATATTAATGAAGACTTGCTCATGTTCTTGACAGGTGTCATGTCATGTTTATGACGGTGTCATGACAGTCTTATTCACAAGCTGTCGAACAAAGTGTTACCGCTTTCTACTAGACAAATTCATGGGATTAAGAGAGCAGCTGTTAAAATGCCCTTACAAAGCAGTAAACAGTCATTTGAAGCTGCTGGTGCCTCTGGATCCTCAAGGTGGAGGATCCTCCAGAGGCTTGCAGTGCATGAACCGACTAACCCCCTAACCAGAGCTCACAAGCAGAAACAGTCACAGTGGGCCCAGCCGGACATGAAGATTCATTTTCAAACAGACTTGTTCACTGGTGACTGACCCTGATCCAGATGGACGCAGTAGTGGATTGGGATGCCACCACATCCCAACACAGCTGTGATGTCAGCAAGCAAGTGGTGGAGTCATTTTTTGGGGCTGAAATCATGGAGAGAGAGAGAGAGAGAGAGAGAGAGAGAGAGAGAGAGAGAGAGAGAGAGCTGGTCGGCCCCTTCAGAGTCCCCGAAGATGTGAAAATGGCCTCAGCAAAGTTATGGACTTTCTGACTGATCAATTCCTTTCATGGTTCAAAAGAAGAGCCGTACCTTCAGTAGCAAAATCATCTTCATGCCTCACAATGCACCATCTCATGCTGAGAGGAATACCACTGTGTAATTGGCTGCTATGGGCATAAAAGGGGAGAAACTCATGGTATGGCCATCATCCTCCTCTGACCTCTGACCCTATTGAGAACCTTTGGAGTTTCCTCAAGCAGAAGATCTGAGGGTGGGATGCAGTTCATATCAACCCAGGAGCTCTGAGAAGGTTTCCTAACATCCCGCAAAGAAAGTCAAGCAGAAACTTTCCACAAACTCACAAGTTCAATGGATGCAAGAATTGTGTAGGTGATATCAAAGAAGGGATCCTATGTTAACATGTAACTGAGTCTGTTAAGATGTTTTTGATTGAAATAGCTTTTGATTTTAGTACATGTGACCACTTAATGCTGCACATTCAAAGAATGACCGTTTGCAGTTCTTTATAATCCATAAAATGTTCAGAAAATCTGCAAAATAATTTGGAACACGGTGTACATTGATCTACACAGCACACGCTATCAATAGCAACTGGGAATCGGTAAACGTTGAAGCAATGCCCAACAGTCAATCGCTTTCTGACCATTAAAGTTTTCTTGAATATAATATCAAAATCCCATCCGGTCTTGTTCTCGTAAGCTCAGCGTTGTGTCTCATCTCGTCTTGTGAGTTTTAGGTATGTGACACCTTCAAGAATCCCATTAATTCTAACTAGGATTCCCTCACAACCATGTTTTACCATGTTGACTGTGGGATTGCTTGTTCAATGTTAGTTCTCAGTCTGCCTAACCTGACAGTGTAGGTTAAGGACAAAGTCCTAGTAGGGTTTCACTTCTGTAACATGCTTTCCAGAGCTTTTGCTTTCTTCTTTGCTGGTTAGAGAGACTATATAAAGTTAGATACTGTTTCCAGATGGCATGATTCAGAACAGGTCTAAACAGTTTAAGTAAAGTAAATCCATTCATGTTTTAGGACTGCAGGGTGTGTCTGGGAATGAGAAACATTGACACTGAACAGTAGGAAAATCTTCTTATTCCAGCATAACTTAGAAGAAAGCAGTCGCTCCTGTAATGGCAGTAGCAAGCTCATGAATCAGATGACCACCTGTCGACAGTCTTTTTCAGTAAAAACAACTGTAGACAACTGGAAACCATCTGGTCCATGTCAGAATGCCATTACAGGTGCCATAGCAACACGCACAAGGAAGAAGTGGAGAGCCATGGTGGGAAACCGATCTGGGCAGCGCAGGACTAATCATCACAGCATGAAGGACTCCTGCTTCCAATTAAAAAGATCCTTCAAAGCCCGAATGAATCACTAGTTTATGTTGTGTGTCTGTCTTTGTTTGCGTGCCGCCAGGTTCTCGCTCCTACAGGTGAAGCAGATTCTCACATTTTAAACAGATGGAGACACAAACTTTAGGTCAGAGCTAATGTTTTTTTTTTTTTTTTCCACTCTTTGCACTTGACACTGATCGTGATGGAAATCCAGTTGGTCCTCTCATATTTCTGCTCTTCCTGTGCCGCCTTTACTTTAACCTCAGCGTTGGTGGACTTTAAGGGGTGACCTGTTATGATTAAAGGTGAAGAAAACACAACTCACTAAACTTTATGAGGTGTTCTGAACTCAGAAATTGCCAACACGCAATGCGATAATGGAAAGTGCATTTGAATGGCTGAAAACTTTGCTTTTGGATGGATGTTTTTGATGTGTAATGAGTCAAAATGTATGATTAAACTGCTAACACACGAGGCAGACAGTTGCGAGGAGGCATGTGATCTTGGGTGTGTGTCCTTTTGGGTAGGCTTGGTATGTGTGTGAGAGAAAGGGGATCGAAGCCAGCATTCTCAGTGGGCTAAGAAGAGGAAAAACAGGGATAAGGGCCTCTTCAAAGAGCAATCAATTTGTTTAAGAAGCCAGTGTTTTTTAGCAAGTCAACCAGAATAGGTAAGAGGAAGATTGTGTGTGAGAGCGACTTAGGGTGGATGGAGGACGGTGATGGGCGATCTTGTTGAAACTCAGACAGAAAAAAAACATGCTTCTCTCTTAGAAGAAAAAGGGCTTTACCTAACATTAGACAAAAGTGTCCATCCGGACCTTGATCCCCACTCTGCGGTCCCTGGATTCCAGTTTCCACTTGTCTTGCTTTGACAAGTTTCTTTCTTCTTGTCTCCTTTTACAGCATCTGGGGCCTTTGACCAGACCCATTCCCCTCGAAGTAGGCTAATTGTGTTCAGTTGACTTCCTTGGATGCAACAAGGCCTTACGAGTTAATCACCCAGGAAAGCCTCTTAGTGACAGCTATGCCTTAATTGCATACCAGACTGTGCACATCAATTTGGATGCACCACATCCAGATTCCGTCTGCATGAGAATGAAAGTTTGAGTCGAAATCTTTTTGATTGTAGAGAACAAGAACACACAAAACTGAAGCAACAGTCTGTGTGGAGTTTTTAATTAGAGACAATTTACAGTGATTAGATTGATAATTAGTTCTGTTTATACAGAAGCTTCAGTATCCTGAGACAATCACATGCTCTCATAATAAATATTTTTCGGTGCTCTGTTTTCGAACTGACCGATTTTAAACAAAACCAAACTCAAAAATGGACGCTCAGAAGATTCAAATGAAACTCAGTAAATGCAATGTCTAATTCCGCCTCATCTGCTTATGTATGATTTGACCACAAAGGAAATCTTTCTTTCCTCAACATTTTAAACACTTATTAGAAGGTTCAACTAGCTTGCCAAGGGAAGATAAAGCTGTTAGTTTAAGGTGTCATTTTAATTAAGCAGAACTGGTGTTGTGTCTCGTCCAAAACTGAAAGGATAGCACAAGAATCAGTGTGACAATAAAAGGGGTAATGGTACCGGGTGGACTAGGCTTTTTTTGTTTTTCTTCTTTTTTTTTTTAGGCAATGTGACCGTCGTACCCACTCATCTTCCCTGTACTCTCATCTCGCCTGCTCGCTCCATGCTGGGCCATAGCCGTTTATCCAGGACAGCAAGGGTGAAAACACTAACCTTTTCCGCGCAGCTATAACTCCACACCATGACATCGAACCAACATTGCTTCAGGGTCCCTCAGTGCTCTCTGTGAAAATGTCAGACATGCTCTTTTCATCTGGGAGAAATCCTATCTGATTTACTCTACTCCCTCTTCCTCGGCCAAGGCGCCTGTTTGTAGAGGACCGTGTTTCATTTGAATATCAAAGCCAGTAAGGAGGTGGCTAGAAACTTTAAATTACTTATTTTTGGGGGGTAGGGGGTTCTTTCGAGGAATGTGACTGCTTGGAGTCCCTGACTGATTAGGAGTGTGATCAGTCGGGGACAGTAAAGGGAGTCTGATCAGTCCTACAAAGCAGTCTTGTAGTACCAAGGAGACCATAATCTTTATTTATTCATTCGTTGTTCCATGGATGAAATGAACACAGATGTCTATTTGCATCCCAAGGTGCAACATTTTAAGCTTCACAGCCTATATGGCACTTCAAAAAAATTGCTCACATTTTTGCATCTGAAACCAATGAACCCTGATGGTGAACACGTTTTCAACGTACTTCTCCTCACCATGCAGCATACATCGACAGGCAGATCAGAAGCATGTGATTCATCTGTTAGAACAGTATCTAGTTTGAAATCTGCTCAACACAGTTCTTGATTTTATTAGCAAATCAAAGGTTTGTTGTCCTAAAGGAATGTGTTTTTCACAAAAATTCAACAAAGAAGTTAAATAAATTTGGCTTCTCATAGGAGACGGCAGAGTGTTTCACCGCGCAAGTTGGCAAATGCTCAAAGCTGCACCCTCTAAAAGCAACAAAAAAGGAAGCTATTTCAAAACCTATTTATCTCTAAACATGCCCTGGATCAAAAGCATTAAAGCAAGGACAAAGCCAAGTGAAAGTTTTGCCAATAGATTGCAAAATAATAAAGTGTCACTCCTGAAGTAGTAGGAAGCATTACAATAAATACAATGGGAAAGAAACACATATTTGCAGAATGGCTTGTTAAAAAATGTTCATCTTTTGCACATATTCCCATATTACACCCCAATACCAGTCTTAATGTGAAAGACCAACATAAATGTACAGAACTGTGAGCTGAAGGAATATTTGAAAAGTGTGGTATGGGTGGATTTATATTCAGTCATTCTTGTAGCAATACTTTGCAAAACATGTTTTTTTGGTAGAATTAAAGCTGGAGGTCTGGTGGAGTAACTTATTGCTTTGCAGATCTGGAGACCAGAATCTGTTGTCCATTCTGCTTCACAAAATATTTCAAGTCCAGGCAGATGGAGAGCTCCAGTAAACATTCACTTTTAAATCGCAATGGATTCTCAATTGGATTTACTGGATTTACGTCAAAACTCGGTGACGTTTGTCACTGTCTCGCTGTAAAGTGAAAATCTGCCCCAGCTTAAAGTCTTTTGCAGACTCCAACAGGTTTCCTTCCGGTATTGCCCTTTAATTAGCTCCGTCTACCACGACGTCACTTCCGACCAGCTTCCCTTTCAGATATTTGCTTTTTTAGAAATATTGAAATGTATTGAAACCACAAATTCTTTCTCTCGGTGCAACAATTAAACACTCCTTTATGTTGAATTAGCTCCAAAAATCCTTAATTTTTGTGGTTGTAATTTGACAGAATACAATTGGAAAAGCTCCAAAGATAATAAACATTTGGGCGAAGCACTGCAACAGGTAAAGTAAATGTGAAATGAACCAGCATTTTCAGGTTTTTGCACATACATCCCTCAATTACTGTTAAATTCCTATAAATTTGTGAAAAAAATGAGCCCAACTCGCAGCCGCTACTCTTTTACCTTTTTCTTTATTCCCTTGAAATACAAAACTGAATGAATAACAGTGTCTCATGAATGCTTGAGTGAAAACGGGTGCAGTTAGTGCATTAGATTAGAGATAATAGCCACAAGTCCTTACAAGCCAACAGCATTAACCCTATAAAGGACCAAAACTTGTTTGTACATCTACTGAAAATCAAAGCTGAACAGACAAACAGCTGTGACAACGGAAGAGTCATTTGACCTAGGAATGAATGCTGATTGCACCATTCCCAGTGGAGACAAAAGATAAGACTTTTGTGGGCGTTAGTGGTTTGTTTGTCCAGCGTGAACAGGGGCTTAGCAGACGAATCAGCAAAATGCCACAAAGCTTTTAGAGGTTTTAGTGAGAAACAATGAGTTATTCTGGTTCCCAAGAGCTCAAGAGATACAAAAACTTTTTTTTAAAAAAAGGACATTTCACTGAATTTAAAATATTCAAACCAATTAAATGTTTTAAAATTGAAAGCTAAATTGTGTACGACTTACTCCTGACAAGACTGCAACCAAATATACTTGACAAGAGTGATCTAAATGTTGGACGATTTATGAAAAAATAGATCACACATTTTTCTTGTGGTAAGGATCTGCCCTCAGAGGGAGCTGACTCACTCATCTCAGGCTTAAATAAACTTTAAAAACTAATCCTTCTAGCTATTTACTTGGAAAGGTGGAACTTTGATCTGGGAATATATCACACCCAACCTAACAGCTGCCAATGAGCGAGCTACTGGCATTTTGCGGTTGCTCTATTCAGGGATCAATCTAAAATTTAGAAGCTCAGTGCAGTCCGCGTGTATGTTTTTATCAATTTCATGGATTTAAACAAGTGAAAATAATCAAGCTTTTTCTTTTTTTTCCTTCTGCAGCTGTGGATTTCATGTGCATGATGGCCAGGTTGCATTTAAAAACGGTGATTGGTGAGACGTCTCCAACCTTCCGAGTCATATTTCTATTTTAAGAATGTGTTCCTGTTGATTTTTGCAACCTGGAGCTCAGATTATATCTAAGCCTTTGAATAATAATTAAAACAGCTCTATAGAGTTTTTGCTTGTGATTTAATGTAAATTACAACCAAAACATTAGGAGTTCATCTGTTAATCTTGACGACCTCCAAGAAAGATAATATGACTCTCTGTTGGGAATTGATTTAAATCTACTGACTTTCACAGAAACAGACTTTTTGTTCTTTATCTCTAGTCCATTGCATTTAAAATAAAGTATTTTTATCAAACAAAGACTCTTAGTTTTGCACTTGCTTGGGGACAAAATTTCCCAGAGTCATTTTAAAAAGTAATAGTGTCCATTTGTGTGATAACGACAGAAGCGCTAACTAGATACATAGTTGTGCAATGTAACAACCATCTGAAATAAAAAAAGATACGGTTATCAGCAATAAATCCTCAGAAACTGGTACAAAAACGATTCTTTTTATGCTTGCAGGAATTGAAAATCAAGTGATAGCACTTTTTTCACAAACACTGTTCTGGTGACTAGTGGCAATGTAAAAGATTTTACAAACCCATTTGCAATAGACATGATCCATAGAGGAAAAACTTCCTACTTAAACAAAGTCATGTGCTGCCATCTTTCAACTTGTAAAACACAACAAAGTAAACTCACTTTTCTTGATTCTCTTTTACTATTTAATGGCTGCATGTGGGCTAATTGAGTTAGTAGATTCGTATTAATTTTGTCTGAACATATGTGTATCATTCTTTTTTTTTGCAGTGGTTTCTGCGATCTTATGTTTAACCATCCCAAATGTACCCAAGCTGCATTCACATCTGTACTCAGTTCTTGATACCATCAAAGATGTACAAGGAACTAATGCTTTAGTTGGCTGAGGTTACAAAAGACCTATTTTGGAAAATCTCAAACTGTGGGGTGTTTACATTAATACTATGTTTCATTCTTACTCCTCCATTTGTTTGTCACAAGTAGCAGCCGCCAACATTTCATAAAACGAAAAGTTTCCCACAGTGTGCATTGCTCTGACAACGTTGCGTGCTAGCCGACATTCATCAGTTTTCGCAATAACACCAGACTTCACATTAAATTATTGCTGCTTGGCACTTCCAGTGGTCAAACCTCCACGGGGAACCTTCGTTTCAAAAGGGCTTCAACCATGTTCTGAAAGCACTGTCATTTATTTCAAGAAAGACCTTTACTTGCACGCAGATGTGCAGCTGCAGGCCAGCTTTGGATTCTTCAAAGCCCTCCGTTATGCATAAAGATAAAGACGTGAGATAGACTCAGAAACATAGCAAACAAAATATGTTAAACTGGATAATGGCATAGTGTTCTCATGATAACACTATCAAACATCAGACACCTTATCTGCCACTTGATCTGTGCTTTGAGAGTTTACCTGTATCTTGAAGTTTCTGCATTGAATCCCTGGCATGTTCTGACAATGGTCCTGTAGGTTCACATAGACTCTTTCATCTGATGAGCAGGGTACGCAAAGAAGAATGGACATTGAGCCTGTCGCTCTGCTTCTGAGGAAAAGCAACAAAAGAATGATGAGCACACTGCTAAGTAGAGTGAAACTGAAAAAATAAAAAATGTTTTGCCTGAAACAATTTGCACAAGAGATATCTCAATCTATCATCTAGATGCTACCTTCACTTGTTTACGCCAGACTAGATTTCATGTAGCTCCTTCTTCCTTTTTTATTCTGTGTCAAATTTCGCCAATTCAAATTTTCATCTGAATTAAATACTCATTGGAATGTTCTGTTTGTGCTGGGAAATTTGACTTTCCAAGTCTTAAATTCAATATGGCTGCATTGTCTCACACTGAGCTCAGGGTTAGCTGGATAGCGCTTACTTTCAGGTGTTCATTTTTTTTTTTTTTTTTTTTTCTAGTTTGGAACTTGGAAAGTCAAACTTCTCAGTTCAAATTAAACATTCCAACAGGCATTTAAATTTGTATTTTTTAGAAAAGTTGCAGAAGTAAATTGCCTGATATCTTGTTTAATATTGAATCAATGACACACACAGAACTGTACTCTCTTTATATGTGAAGGTGTTTCTTCATGCCTTCAGTGTGTGTTACTTGAAGCAGTTAGCCTCGTCACTCCGCTCAACAATGTTGCTTCTGTTCAGTTTGACCTGGACGTTAGCTCAGTTCACTGAAAGCATTCTGGTTCCTAGTTGGAAAAGCAGAAAGTATTTGGGTGCTAGATACCACAATATGCACAAAAAAACCCAAAAATATTTCTCACTATTTTGTCTCCTTAATTTCTAATGGAACATGTTCAGTCACAGTACTCTGTGTGCTATTGGTTTAATGAGGTATAAACCATCAAAAGTGCCAATAAACCATTTGTGCAAGCAACTTTTATGATTCATTTTCACTGGAGTCTTATTGGATCCTTAGATCGAGGCTGTTAGCAGACATTCAACTTTCTGAGACAGATTTTTTTTACATTGACTGCATCATGACTTCCATTTTTAAGACAAATTGGACACATCATAAATGATAAAAAAGGTTTTATTTTAACTTGATTCCCCCCTTTAGGACAATTTGATACTCTCCTTCCTGCTCTGCCCATTTTCTGTCTTTTTACTGTGAAAAGAGGCAACTAGTGCCACAAACTCTTTCAGATAAATATGAGTGATAGTTTTTGGAGTTTTTTTTTTTTCAGTCACAATGAAATAAAGATGTTTTTTTACATCATATATATAGCACAATGTTTTCTATATTTTGACTTCCCATCACTTTTTTAGAAGCTGGATATGCTTATGGTAGTGTTTTTCATATGAAGACAATTTTAGTATAATATGATCAGGAACTTTCAAAAATTTGTTTTCCTTAAACGTTTACTGAAAACTTTTCAATTAATTCTATACTTGCAAAAACAAATCACATAGTTCTGAAAATAAATTCCTGAAAAACGTACTGAAATAGTGCAGAGAAAAAAATTAAACAGCTCACATTGCCAAGTAAATTTCTGAAAAGAACTGTACATATTAAAAATGTCACTGGACACAAACTGGGATATGTATAAATGGATCTAATGAAAGACAAAAAGCCTCAGATAAAAGGGTTCAAAAATTAATCTTTTCTTTGCTCCTGTTTTGCTTCTAATTTGAAAAAAGATGCTCTAATCATCTGTTCTAATTGTGTTAACTGATTCTGTACATATGCAGTTTTTTAGTAATAAATCATAGCGTTCATATAAATAAATGGAAAAAAAAACTGCAGATTTTCTCCATTAAAATAAGCTAGGTTGTACTTATGCATGTCAGAAGGTACAAGAAAAATCAAGCTGGTCGTTGAATCGAGCTGGTCCAGCGTTGGTGCTGTTCACACGCGACATAAGTTGCTACGGAGATCTATGTCATTCTAAAATTAACAAAAAGGAAATGTGATAACAATAAACAGTCTTTATTTCATTGACTAAACTCAAAATAAAGCATTATCCATTCTGGTGGAAAACACTCAAAACATTAGGGTTGCAATTATGACTCTTGCCGATGGTGTCGCTGTTTTTAATATACATCCCAGCATGTGAAGAAGAGGAGGGGAAGGTCAAGAAGCAAACATGGCGGCCCGCAGTATGTTAAGGTCTATTTGGACCTCATTTGCAGGTTTAAAAGAGAGTTTCACGGGGACCACCGTTAATTCCCTCCGCGGGGTTAATGTTCCCCAGTTATCTGCTGTGGCCATGCAGACCAGAGGAATTCGTCAAGGTAAGGCTTCGTCAGAAATGGTCCCGCTTTAGGCACCCGGTCGTGTTAGCATACAATTAGCCTATGTTGAAATGATTTTTTCCTCTCGTTGCTGGCAAATATTCACCTTCTATCTTAAGATAGAGTCGATAGAGAAGATAATTAGGAATTTAAACATGTTGAGAAATAAAGTTTAGATATTATCTAAAGCATAGGCATAGTCGAAGCCTGCAAAAACTAATATACGTCATGACAAGATATTTTATCAAATTACTATTTATCTTGTTACAGTCAAATCTGCCGTTCAGCATCCTACTGTCTAAGACAGGGGTGGGCAATCCTGGTCCTCGAGGGCCGGTGTCCTGCAACTCTTGGATGTCTCCCTGGTCCAACACAGCTGAATCAAATCGCTGAATCACCCCTAAATGCAGTCAGGTCCTCCAGAGTTCTGCTAATGACATTATTTGACTCAGGTGTGTTGAAGTAGAGAGACATCTAAAAGTTGCAGGAGACCGGCCCTCGAGGCCTGGAATTGCCCACCCCTGGTCTAAGATTATAAATGAGTCGTCTTGCAGAGGCTTTCACTTCATTTCCATCTTCGAGCAAATACTACTTTAAGAATCGTTCCAAAAAGAGAAACTTGTGTATGATATGCAGTAGACTGATTTCTCGTTTTGGTAATTAAGTATTGGAAATTACCAAACCTTAAATTTGGTAATTAAGGTTACGATAACCGTTCAGCGCTCAGTGTCAGAAAATTAATATTATACAGCATAGATAACAAGTGATATTATAAACATAATTAGCAGGCTCTTGAAAAGTATGTTCAATTCTATGCATTTTATACTTAGTTGGGGCTCATTTTCATTAATGCAGGATGACATAGAGGTGGTCAGCCTGTGGTTCTGCCCAAACATTATCAAAGAACCTCAGGTTGCTATGACAGTGGGCTTCAGGTCATCTGCATAGTGTCTCTCATCTTCCTCTTGACAACACTATGTAGACCAGTTCCGTTTAAAAGGTTTTCGTCATTTGTAAATCATAAATTTACAAAATAAAAATAGCAAGAAACAAGGTCTTAAAATATTTAGTTCTGTGTGTAATACATCTGTGAGCTTCTGAATTGAGTAATAAATATTTAAACAGTTCCTCAAATTTATTGAGCTGTACTTACAAATGATGAATGAAACTCATCAAAGAAACAGACTTTGAACTTGACCTCTTTCTTCTTTGCCAATTTTTTTTTTTTTTTTTACGTTTCTTTGAGACAAAAGTTGCATTTTTAAGTAATGTGTTCATTAAATGTGTTTTATGGGAGTTGCTTTAATCTATACTTGTTTACTGTCCCTTTAGCTGATCCTATTTGGCTTACTACATACAGTAAAATGTAATTTAAAAATATTGTTGAGGTCATTCATAATTAAAACCTGATATTGTTTAATGTCTTCTTCACAGTGGTGGAGAAAAAAGATGGCAAAACAACAATAGTAAGTAAACTTTGTCTTTAACCTCAAACAATTTAGTGTAGTAGAATCAAGAAGTATTTTTTTATATGTATCTTTATACATATAAAAAAATGTGTCACAGTCAGGCAGGCCAGATAGAGTATTCTCCTGATTGACCCTGATTTGTGACCAGCAAAGACATTCAGAAAAATCAGCATATTATTTTGCATTTATTAAATCAAAACTAAGAATTGCCAGAATTTTCTCTCTCTAGAAAATCTTCAACTAAAATCTTATATTTGGTGACACATTTTTGAGCTGAGAAACAAAGGTTAGGAACATATGCTTTAATGCAAAAATATACTTAATTCTCTGTTGTATTTAAACCTACTACTGCTAGCATAAAACCTATTATTAACTATCAGAGTTTATGTTTTATCATTTCTTTTCTGTTTCTAGATTGAGGGACAAATCATAGACGTACCAGCAGGACCACAACCTCCAAATCCCAAAGCCAAGTGTCCTATCTATAGATGGAACCTGCAACACAAATACAACTACACTGTAATGCGGCAGAAATGCTTCCAGAATAATCCCATCATTATAGTCGCATTACTTGTTATAGATACTTCATTGTCTCCATTCTAATTCCCCAGGACGTCTTATTGCTCAGTCAGTTCATCAGGTCAGATGGAGGAATGCTGCCCAGACGAATCACCGGTCTTTGTTTCGAGGAGCATCGCAAGATTGCCATCTGTGTGCAGATGGCACACAGAGCAGGTGAGTGTCCAGCTGGATAAAGCGAGGCTTGGATTTACTGAGGTGTTTTTAGGTTTTGTTTTGCTGGGAATATGTTACATTCATGAAAACTCATTGTGGTTCATATGCAGATTAGTAGAAGTCAAGCTGCATCTGCTGGTTGGGTAAAAACAAACAAGAGCATTCTCCTTCATAGAAAAAAAGCATATTTTTCCTAGCCACTCAAGCTGCACAACAAAATGGGGGGAAAAAAAGGAACTGGGAATAGGCGTGGAACTTTGTCAAGTTGCATTTGTATTATCTAACTTCGAAAATATGTTTGTTCTTTTTTTTTCGACAAGACCAAAGTGTGAAGTACAATAGAAATAAAACTGGCATGCTCTTTGAAGTCTACCAGTGATTTTTGCCTTTGAGTTTAGCTGGTTTTACCAACATATTTGAATGTAACCATTGCAAAACACTGGTGTTATTATTGGTGACTTCCAATTACAAAAGCCCTCTATTGATGTGGGGTGGATATCAAACATATCACCTGCTAACTTAGACCTTTTCCAGGTGTAAATTCCTACCATGGTGATCTGATTTGCAGTGGAAACATACCTTAGGAGTTAAAATGAAAACATCAGTTTACTTGTCAGTAGGTTCCCTAAGATTTGGATCATTAGTTTGTTTTAGGCATTTGCTTTATCTGCTAAATAGCGTTTAAATTAGGTGAGTTGCTGTAACCTCCTTGAGTATTATGAAGCTAGCAAAGTTGGAATTCAAAATTCCAACTTTGAAAGATGAAAAACAAAAAATATATATATTACTTACTTCTTAAGTAACTGAACTTAATTCTACTTACTTCTGCACTCAAGAGCCAACACTATAATCTGACTAATTCCAAAATAAAAAATAAATTTGACATATTTTGACTGTGGGTGGGTTCAAGGACTCATTTGAACAGGGAATCTTAATTTGTGAGAATTTCATTTTGTATAGGAACACTGAAACTAATGCATCTTTTTTTTTTTTGTCTGTGTTCAAGGTCTGCTGCCTGACCACAAACCCAAACTTCCAGAGGGTCACGTCCCAAAGAGACCCAAACCCCAACTGAACAGGTGCTGCTTTGCGTCTGTGGTAGCTTGTGTTTTTCCTCTGTTATCTACATGCATTCTTGTCTGGTTTAATGCTACAAAATATTCTTGTCACATCTGTGTTTGGTTAACAGGTACTTGACTCGCTGGTCCATTGGTTCGGTGAAACCCATCTATAAGAGAGGACTGAAGTGGTGCAAGAAGCGCATGGATGTAGGTCACCCGGCACTAAGGAACAACGTGCGGTACAGTGTGAAGCCGCTGTACTTAAAGCACTGAAGGACAGAAAGGACAGATCATCTGGAGGAGGCGGGGTCTTTGGTTTTTATTCGATGTAATCTGGATTTATGTCATAAAGGCGTGGGAGACAGCTGTCTGAAGCATAACTTTTGTTTATTAATCTGCATCAGACCTATTATGAGTCATTATCAGCTCCACCCAGAACCATCTTTCCTGACTTTCAACACATTCTCCAACAACTTCATGACACCAACAACCGAGCTCGGTGTTACACTTTCAAAGTAGGTGGTGTGTTGATTGTGACAACCCAACGCAAAACAGATGTTTAAATAAAATGACAATGTTTGCTCTCACTCTCACCATGTGTTTACTGTGTAACAGTAGCTTTTGTAGAAGAGAACCAAAAGGCTCGTTGTTAACTGATCTAAGTTACTCTTAAGATCTAAACAACAACAAAAAATTAAGAATTCTGAGATCAAAAAAACAGCATGTTTATATTACAGCATGAAAGGAAGGTCCTGGTTTTTCAGCCCATTGCCGATGTAGACGTATCCATGTTGCGGCGTATTTGGCACATGGTAGAAAGTGAGTCCAAACCACAGGAGGCTGCGCAGCACACACACTCTGCTGGCACACTCAAACTGAAGACTCCACGATCCTAAACACAAACACGGCAAACCTGTAAACAGTTGGGATTAAACCACAGGAAGTTGCTACATCCTGCTTTCTGCATTGAAGTAAATCCCACAGTAATCTTTGGGAACACCATCTCGTTCACACGTAGAAAACTGCCAAGGGATACACTAATAAATCATCCCTTTGTGCGTTTTGATGTCTGCCGCCGAGCTCGTTTCTCAACATGTTTGGGTGGGACCGTCAACACGAAGGACATGGGAGTTGAACGAGAGCTGGATTGGCCAGTATGAAAACATTCGATTACACAAAAGAGAGACAATTCTGACAGATAAGCCAGCTTTTCCCAACGCTGTTTGTTTTGGACACGTTTTACGAATATGATGAAAGTCGAAGTAAAAACTGCCATGGATGCTTTATTGTGTAAGACGCAACTCATCATAACTGTTGCGGGGAAAAACAAAAGCACAGTAAATAAAGCTGTGAACAAGGAGGGAGCCAAGGTCAGAGAAAGCCCCTGTATTTTGGCGGAGATATGTTTGTTTTCCTCCCCCGTCTGAGGGATCATTTCTAAATATGCCGTCCTTATCGTTTTCAGTGAGAACTCTCAACCTGTTTAAGCGAAGGCCGGAGCGAGCGTCGCGCTGAAAGCAGCTGCGTGTTGTCTGCTGTAGTGACGACACCGCTCGCGTAAACAAATGCACATGTGGAAGTTCTCCTGAGGCAGACATCTGTTAAGTGTTTGCTTGTGGGTGCTAAACATTTCTTCCAGTCTTCAGACATACACATAGCTTTACACCCCAGGAACTCACTGAGCATGTTCGCTCAGGCCTGGATGGGATCCAGCGACAAACCTCAATGTCGTGTTGACATGACTGTGCATATCTAAATTCGTACGACTGGTTGTACAGTATTTGTGGTTTAATGTTTGCCTCCTGAATTTGGCTTTTCTTCTTCTTTTTTTTTTCCATTACATAGAACGCCTTAGGGTGGCAACACTAAAACACAGCAGTGAGAAAGCTGACTATCTCATTCTTTTACATTTTGCACATTCAGTGGAATATTTCTGATTTACTTTTCTCTCACTTTTGCAATCCACAGTCCTGACAGTTTAGATCAAAACAAATAGTCTTATCATTGGATTGCATGAATAAATCTTTTACATATTTTGTAAAGGAGGAATTCTTATAAAAAAAAATAATAATTCCAGAAGGTCTATCCAATTTGACAGCAATGTAACACTTGGCATTTTGGAGTTTATCAGTATTGTCCTCTTATGCAACAATCTTAATGGTACTAAAAATTTAATTTGTAATTGTAATACTAATCCAACCAACGTTAGCGTATTGTATTGGGAATTAATCTGATAGACCAATTCAAAGTAATCCATTATTATTTGGGGAAAATTATGGTTATACTTTCTTACCAAGTGAAGCTGTTGAGAAGTTTAAAGCAGGATTTGGTTATAAAACAACATTCAATGGCACATCTGGAACATACCAAGACTTGACGGTCAACCTGTCAACTGACATCTTGGGTAAGGAGAATAATAGGTGACAAGAGCACTGCAGCTTTACCTTTAGGAATGTCATCATTGAGGACATCCAGGAAGTCGATGGCTGGGCACCAGTCCCCCATTCTTTCGAGATATAAAAGGTTTTCTCTCCTCGGTTCACGGAAGTGTAGAAAATTGTCAAGCTTCTTTGCTTCTGATTCAGAAAGACCTAAGAAGAGAACAGAAAATGTACGTTGAGATACAACTGGAACAAAACAAGAATGTGTCTAAATACACAAGTAGCCAAAGATATTGTAAACAGAGATGATGCCTCCTTGAAATTTCTATCATGTCTAGCCACTTCAATCAAAAATGACTTTGGGTTTCTTTAACAGAGACTGTCTGAGTCATTTGCATTCTTTGCCTGATGCACAGTGAATCAGAGGAATCTGCACCACAAGATTTACAACAAACTTACCCTCAAAACTGCGGTTGACATGGACAAGGCCAAGTGGAGTCCTGATGAAGGCACCTCGGGGCACCACAGACACTTCTTCATCAATCTGTTGAATAACCACTGCCAGCCTGTTCTCTTCACTTACTTTGTTCTGTAACCAAGAAGGGAGAATGTAACACAGACGGGAAGCAATGACTTCACCGAAAACACAGATGTGTTTAAAAGAAGACTTAAAAAGTAGCCCTTGTTGTTGATGATGACCTGGTATGGAGTTTAAAAAACAAGAAACTTCATTACAATATTGGTAAATGCAATATCCATGTCACAAAATACAGTTTGGAGTGCAATTATTGTTGGCTAATCAATTCTAAGTAACACAAAAGATGCATTTTTCCTTCTAATGTAATATTTAGCCTGTTGGAAAGAGTCTCATTGCTGAATTTTCTGAGCGCTGTCCTGGTGACCACCTATGGGAACCCAAATTCAGATTTCTGTACTTACCACGTTGGCGTCTGGTTCTTCCTCTGCCTCAGTCTGAAAGTATAGATTTAGTTCATACACATAAGAGGGGTCTCCTATGAAATGACCCCTAGCCGTTTTGATCACTTCTTCAATCATGCTCTCAGTGACAGTCGGAAGAAGGAGCCAGTCCATGCAGTTGAAGCTGAATGACACAGACCAAAAAAACATTCCTGTAATAATAATAATAATAATAATAATAATAATAATAATAATAGGAGAAATGATAGAAAATAAGAAATAGGATTTGTATCATTGACATGAAGGCCTTACCTATATAGATATGTTCTATTTTGTATTTCATCTTCACTTCTCCCTTGAGCAATGAAGTAGTCCTGCTTTATGCCCAGTATTTTCCCCCAGAACATGACCCGTTTGAAATTGTAGTTCTTCTTCAGGATCAACATGGACGTCTGAAGTGCGGTTCTCTGTTCAACAGTCAAAATACGTCCGCTGCTGGCGATGAAGTCCAGAGAGTAGGACAGCGAATCTGAGTCCATCGTTCCACCGCGTTCACGCAACGACACGCCTGCGTTTTATTGGCCTAAAAGCCGTCGAGCCTCCGAACTGAAGTGAACCAAGCTAACTCAAGCACGAGCCAAAAACCCTGAAACCGTCAGGTCCGAACTTTACTTTGGTCGTCAATGACAACAAAAACCTCGTTGCCATGGTGACGTGCTGAACCGCTTCTGTTCGTCGTTTTTTTTTTTTGCGTGCGCGCGTGTGTGTGTTAGTTCTCTCAATTTCCAATTGAAGCGTTTAAGTTCGCTCTGCTACGTGCATTATAAACATTGTGTGACGAAAAAAACAACAACAACAAAACAAAACGCGATCTTATCCTGCGGGTGTGGTGGGACTGAAAAATGGCTTAAAGATCACAGCACGCTCGGCGTATGACGTCACGCCCCCCGGATGAGTCCAACTCAGCCGCAGACGATGAGAGTGCATGATAACATGAGTGAGCGCACTTAGTCCAGGAGGGGAGATCCGGTGACTGCGTTGGAGTAAAATAGAACTCAGCCTAATCCTTTCCCAGGACACTTAGCTCACTGGAACGTGACTTCAGACACTTTTACTCTTTTGCCAAGGGGAGCAAATATGGAATTGATCACATTTACTCTGATTTCAGTTCAGCTGCATCCGCTTAGGCCGCATTCCTTCCGTATAGTTTTGCTTGCAGGCCGAACGGCTCTCCCATCTGACAAACAGTACCTTCAACATGTTTAAAGGCCGAACTCTTCCTCACTGTAGATGCGTGGAGTTCACAAGTCTTGGCCGGGACGTGGTCACCTCTGAGCCACGACTCCGCACAGCTCCTCATTGTATTCCATGTGTTAACCTGGGTCATCTTGAATATTCAGATGATCAACACAACGATGCTTGGCTGGATATTTAACTACCATGTTCTTGTTACGTGATCCATCCATCCATTTATACCCGTTTATCCTTGAGGTGGGGAATACCCTGGACAGGTCCCCATGTTCATCACATCAGGACACACAGTACAAACTACCATGCAATCACACACTCACACACACACGCACACACGCACACACACCGAAGGACAATTTAGAGCGATAAAGCTTAACAGTCATCTTTTTGGATGGTGGGACCAAGAGAGAACCCACACATGGACAGGGATCAAATGCTTCGCAGTCCCGCCAAGTGAAGTAATACTTAGAGATAATCTAACAAATAAAATCACAGTCAAATTAATTGTAGTTTGAAGTTCTAAACGGCACCATGTTTCAGGAGAAACGCAGCATTAAGTTAGTTAAAGGCATGGGATAATGTATTTTAAAATCAGTAAGTTTTCTCTTTTTTAACCGTTACTGGTGTTGTGCGTTATATTTTCTAGCATAATAAACTGGACATACCCAGTTGTGCCAATGATGCAGTCTGAACTGCTTTACTGCTAATAAAACCAAAAGGAAGTTGCTCATGCGGCTGGACACGAAATGGGCGCAAACACACCGACAGACACAGCTTTCGTGAAAAACAACAAAAAAAGCGGCAAAACTTTGTAGTGATTTTTACATGGTAATATCTTTTGACATATTCCACCCCCATAAATATCCCTCCAGACCTAGCACAGCCTATCCCTGACTGAGCTGAGCAGGCTTCCAACTTCAGAACAATAGAGTGGAACACACTTCAAAAACTTCTCTAGAACTGCTCAGGGAACATGACCAAGAGCTTAAAATGCAATCGCTGCAAATCCCAAACTGATCTTGCATCTGCGGGGTTGGAACAGACTTGATCCATGGAGGCCCCATTCTGTAACTTAAAAGACCCAAAAACCTCCTGACACAAGACACTACGTTAGATCTTGTATTTCCTGAAAAAAAAAAAAAAAAAAAAAAAAATCTCGAGGTGCTTTTTTGGACCAAGAGGAATGTAACATTTAGAGATCCCTGACCTCCATTGACTTACTGCTGCTTGTCTCTATAACAGTAAAGCAGCTGACACATTTACACATTTTATTTATGTGTCCTTGTGCTTACATTAATCTGGTGTAGTACAGAGAATTCCTTTACAAATCGTCTCCCTTATAATAACGAGAAAAAGTGTGTGGTTTGATTCTAAACATGAGTCCAGTAAGTCCTGGAAGGGTCTCAGATGGTCTTTCTCCCACGAGCCTCATATAGAACAGAGGCTTAGGGACAAAAAAGCAGGAGGCCAAAGACAAAGTTGGGTTCCTGGCTGTCTTAACCAACTTTCAGGGAGATGAAATTGGTTAAGCTCGAGGAACATATGGCAGAATTCCTGGGACATGACTGAATGGTACATGGGTGAACGGGGCTTATAAATCAGCTTTGTGTGTGTTTCCTGTTATACTGGGCTGTTGTGCACTTTTGTCGAGTTGAAGATATGCCTTCCAAGTATTTTTCTATGTTAAATCTAAAGACAAAGATCAAGTTTTTACCTAAATCTGCAAATGAATTCTGTTGTTACTGAAATGGGGCTGCAAATGAATCTGTTTTGCTCTTGCTTTAGCAAAATGACTCCATTTTAACCAATGAGTGAGCAAGAATTAGTAAGGGCTAGAATAACATCAAGCTTCATACTAGAAGGATGACCACTCTCTGGAAATTTCCAGTGGTCAAGTCATTATTCTATGATGTTTTCTCTCCTAATTTTAAAAAGGAAAACATGTTCGCCCACCTTTTAGAAAATTTCCAGTATGTCGTTAATAATCTTGTCTTTTACGTCATAAAATACATTCGTACCTAGTTAGTCTTTGTTCCCACAACTTTCTCGAATCACTCATGTTTTAAATCTTAGCTTTAAAAGTCATACTTTTTCATTACCTGTTTATTTCTTCGTTGTGAAGCTTAGCAGTGTTGCAAAACCAGTAATTCAATTGCTTGTTCCTCTAAACCGTTTATGGAGCTAATCAAGTTAAGGAGACAGTGAATGAGCAACGGTTGTGGAGTTTATCATGGCTCCAGTCCAGCTGTCTCTTCCAAGAGAAGCAGCATGAAGTTGGCTTTAGTTACACTCAAAAAATATGACTGGTTACTATCCCACAAATTTTGTGGGACTGTCTACTTGGAATGATCTTGTGCATGATGATCCTATTATACCACGCCTGTCAAGTGGAGCGTTTCATCTTTTCTTAATTTGTGCCATATGACCTATGCACCCCTAAAATCCAGGCATGCAGGGGTTTTAAAAGTGCATTTTTCAGAATTTGATACCAGGCTTCACAAATTTGAACAGAGATGTTTGACTTGCTCCTGATTATCAAGACATTTAGTCATTGAAACGTGTACATTTTCATGGACGGCATAAAATGCACATCTTGAACTGCAGCCTGAGAAACTCACGCTTTCACATGTCAGCCAGCCTTCGTCCACCACAGCTGAGAGTCATGTTTCACCACAAACTCAGCGCACACTGATCTTTGTGTACGAGAGGCCTAATGTTGGTCCTGTAGGTGTTGGCATGGCTGGTGATTTTTCATTTTAATGGATACGTGAGATCCCCCTGGCTGCAGCCAGGGCAGAGGAAAGACACGAGGTGCATAGCAGCAACGCTGCCAAAAGTGTTGCAGGAAATGACTTTGAGTGCTGCCAAAATATATGGGCAAGATTAAGTTGTCACCATGCCATCAGGGCGACATTGCTACTTCTCTGATGACCAATGCACACAGGGGTGCCAGGTCACAGTGCGTAGGCTTGTCCAAGCACCAGAGAGGACCCAGATATGCTGATGCCTTTCCACAATTTTGGTTATTATTCAATACACTGGTCCTCTAAAAGTTGAAACAAACTGCAAAGGTGTAATATTCATCAATAGACTTTCACAGAGCTAACATTTTTATGTCCAAAAGTGAAACATGTCTGCATGGTTGAATAATAAATTTGCTGGTACATTTGGGATTTTGGCAGATTACTACTAAGATTACGTAGTAGTAATCTTACTAAGTCTTACTTAGTAAGATTAAGTAATCTTACTATTAAGATTACTTAATTAGTTTCAAGTCTAATAGTGAGACTTGAAACTTACAGAAAAATTGTATTGTAAATTTTATAGTAAATATATTGTAAATTATATATATATATATAAATAAATATATATGTGTGTGTGTG
>VMRN01000001.1:10915411-11016176 GCA_010277015.1 Poeciliopsis turrubarensis
TTGTGTGTGTGTGTGTGTGCGTGTGCGTGTGTGTGTGCGTGTGTGTGTGTGTGTGTCTATGTATGTTTTATTGTGTGATCACTGTAATAAACAAGTGCTTTGAGGGGCTAAGCTGAAGTTCTCACCGACTGCAAACTTTAGTGCAGATACTTTAAACTGCAATGCCACAAACGTCCAGTAGGAGTCTTCTTCAAGAGATTCCCTATCAATGTTTTTGCTAAATTGTCCTCTCATTGTATCTGCATTTGTTAATAATTTCATAACTAAAAACTTTTTACTCTATTTCTACGACGGCATATCATTTGGTCTGCTCACTTTGCAGGCTCGACAGGTATATGGGGAAAAAGTGCCATGTGTTGCATGTGTGAAGTTTGCAATTTGATACCAGTTTCTTAGAGCTGTACTGAATCGCAGTATTTCCTGCTTTTGAATCAGTGCAAATCCCTCGTTTTATAGTCGATAAATGCCAAAATGCAAAAACATACCCAACGGCACGTTAAGCGGTTTAATATTTTAAACTTTCCAATCACTAAGACCATGCAGCAGTACACGCATTCTGGTTTCATTTATTCCTGAGCTTCATTCATGCTCATCCTTTTCTCTTCCCATGTCACGCGACATTTCCAGGGCTCTGTGTGTTGGCTGTAATTGTCCAAACAAAGAGGCCTCGGTCTGAAGTCACATGCCTCATCAGCAGCGGTGATTTCAGCTGCCTGGCCCTCTGCCCTTCTGGTTAATGTAGTCCATTGAGAAAAAAAGAGAGGGAGAGTGGTGTGACTTTACCCCATACAGAACAGAACACAGAACAACGGCCCCTCATACACCCACCTACTCACGCACACAGACAAACAAACTTTGAGCTTGTGGCTCAGGATGGCACCTCATTAGAGTTGGCACTCTTTGTGGAAGTTTTGGACTCACAGACTCACACTCACACACACACACACACACACCACACGCACATGCACACGCACTACCTTAGTTCTGTTCTCTCATTGGCCCGGGAAGGAAGTTAGACTTGGACTGAAGCAGTCTGTTTCTGTCCTCGTCCCGCTCCTCTGGGAAACTCAGCTCCCAGGCGGCCAGCGTTGCCATGGCACTAATCCTGACGGACAAAAGATGGGAGTGCCACAGAGCACGATATCGCCGGAGGCCTGCTCATTGGTTGGCACGAGCCCACGCGATGCCGTGATTGGCCGCCGCCATGTTTATAAACAGATCGGAGCAGAATGGTCAGAGGTCACATCCATCGATCTTAGCGGTGACAAGAAGGAAATCTGACCCTAAAACCTCCGAACTCTAAATGGGGTTTAATCCTTACTTGATACACACACGCACACAAACAGTGGTTCTCTCTCAACGTTGCTGGTCTGGGAGTGTGGAATTAAGTGTATACTGAGAATGAGGGAGGAAGGTGACTAAATAATAGCTTATTTGGTATACAAAGGCCCAGATCAGAACAATAACAAATGCAGTTAGGGCACAGAGTTCAGCGGTTGTCACACCTCCACTCCACACAGTGGTTTTGGATTAATGCTGGATGAAAAGCTTCAGCAGAAGCTGTGTTGTGTATACTCATAATACTCAAACAGCTAAGTCTTAGTGATTTTATTTGACCTAACCAGAGCAATGCACCATTTGAAACCAAACGAAGTTAATCATTTCAGATTTTCTTTGCACTAACTGTCTATATTTCTTTACTATCATAACCTCAAATCAGAAACATTATTTATAGTTACATGTTAGAGATGATCATGTATGTAGCTCCATTCATCTTCCCATAAACTATCTTTATCCTCCTAGTCCCTGATCTTGCTGCAAAACCACAATGATGCCACTTCCATGATTTAGAGTTCAGGTTGATGCGCAGTCTTAATTTTCTGTCAAAAATCTGGTTTTGTACAGATTACTTCACAAACAGGTGAACTCCATTTACAAATTTGGTGACTTCAGAAGGGATTTTGTGGATTTTTTTTATTTATTTTTTTTATGTGTATTAGAGTAAAGGTGGTTGAAAACAAAAGCATGACACACTTTTCAGATTTTCCAAACTCTGTCCTTTGTGACATGAACTTTATTTGAATTGTGTAAATTTCCTTCTTCGTTTTGCAACACTTTTCAAAGGCACTTTCCAGGGGGCAAATGTTCTGAACAGCAGGCTGCCCAGTTTTGCATGTGAACTCTAAGAAGCCAAACTGATGTAATTAGTTCAGAACGCTGAATGACATTAGTAAAAAAATATAAAAATTGAATGAAGGCATTTGTTGGCCTGAAGCTGGTTTGAATGGTTGAGTGTTTGAGGCCTCTGAATTTTCCGTGTACCTCTGAACCTTTTTAAACAGCTTTATAATCCTATCAGCTGGTGGCTGATGGGATGAGATGATCTGGTTCTCAGCTCATCTCCATGTCAGCAGTTTTGAGAAATTTATGTATATTTAAAATTGATGCAATTGATGCATTAGACCACAGTGCTGACTGAAGATTTCTCCTTCAGCTCAGACGAGTCGACTCAGACTCAGGCCCAGACAGGCTGATGGAATTCATGGATTTGTGTTTTGCCGCTCTATCTTTCTCTACGGTGGCGTTTTAATTGCTTTCGCGGGAGCACAGACAAATCGTGTTCAGCGACAACGGTTTTCAGAAGTGCTCCAGAGCCCCTGCAGTGATTTCCACAACCCAGCCACGTCAAACACTTCAACTCGACTTCAACCAGGACCATCTTAATTAAACTCAGGCCCAGACAGGCTGGTGGCATTTGTGTATCTTTCATGTGTCATTTTTTTATTTTTTATTTTTTTCTCAGCTTTTGTAAGGTGGCGTTTTAATTACATGTGTCGAAAGGAAAGACAAACTTTGTTCACCGACACTATGTTTCAGAAGAGCTGTCGAACCCCCTGCAGTGATAACCACAGCATAGTGATGTCTGCTATGAATTTACACTCTTGCAGACAGAGTTATCCAAATCATCGAGACAGGATATATTAAGGATGATGGAATTTCCCAATTTTGTTCAATTTAGTGGAGAAAAATAAGACAGCTAGATGATTGAACACATTTTTCCCTGAAAGCCTGAGCCTCCCTTTTCTGATCTTGACATCCATCATGTGTTGAATCTGACAATTTTTCTGTACCATTTCCAAATGGTGCCCTCAATAACAACGTCACTGATAAGATCCATTTTTAAATAAAAACTGTATTTTATTGCATAGACCTAGTATCAAATGCATCATAATATATATTTGCCTTTTTTATTTCTTTGAAAACTGACTCTGGGCTTTGGCCTACCTACTGCTTAAAAATGAGAAAACCATATCCCCACAGTAGTACATATGCCATATGCAAAAAATGATATCTGAAAATTAAGCAAAAAAGGTTTAACAAGCAAAAATACGGAAAGCGTGGCAAACATTTCTAATCAGCCAACCGGGTTAGCTGCCAGGGGAACAGGTTAGTGATTTTGTTGTGGAGAAGCTTTAAGCAGGGTTACAGTTTGAAACAGTAGCCTATATCCTAAAGATTAATAGAAAAATATGTCACTGAACATGACCATGACAGAAGAACATGGTCCATCAAGCTGGTCAGAGAAAATAGGATTATAGAGGAAGCCAAATATAAGCCAGAAAGAAAACCAGAGTGGAGAATATGTATGACTGGGTTAGAGGTTCACCTTCCAACAGATTAACATACAGTCACAATGGAAGCGGAGGGAGCTGTATAGAAATGCACACAAAGTGTCAGACATTTTGAGAAGATCCGAAAAAGTTCCAATACTTTTGAAAGTGAGAACATACAATTTTAAAGACTACAAAAATGTTTTTTTTTTTTCTTACTTGAGCTTGCAAATTATTTGCAAAAATGATGCTGGGTTCCCATCCTCAGAAAGATGGTTTACACCAAATGAATAGCCTGTTTTGTGTAAAACTCCATAATACATGTGTATTTGAACACAAGATGCTGCACGCCACACCCGGTTTATACGCAGCTGGATCAAAACTTTCACACACCCACGAGAACAAGTCGAGAACCCTGTGGCCAAGAGCTGAGCCAGTGAATTTTGGCGTGTCTAATTTTGGGTCAGAGTTTAATTTGATGCGAGGAGTTGGAAAGCTGCTTGGTGTTGCGCGAGCCGCTGGACGCCAATGCTTCTCGAGGTCCGCAGTCGTAACATCTTTATTACTTCTGCTCCACAGAGGAAGTTTCTCCAGCAGCGGCTGGGCGTTGTATACACAAAGCACAGATAGTGTATCAGGTGTCCAACATCAAACTCCCCATTCTTGGAGCTGCATGAGAATATCTGTGATCCATTAGTGGCCCTAAATCCAGACTCTGCACAGCTTTGTTGTGTGGCTTTGTTGCGTTTTTGTATTGTAGCCATGGCAGATTCCGTTTGATTATTACAGCTTCAACAAAATGAGACATATGGAGTTGCATAGTCATATTTTGTACTTTAATGAAAAACATAACAGCAAAAACTGTATTTATTGCATAAACATATGTAAACTTCAATGACAGAGCAGAGGTGACTTTTGCACAAATGGCATCCTTGACCAGCTCTTCCTTCTTCATTATGTGTTTTTTTTTTATTATTTTCCACAAAGTAAAAGAAAAAGAAACAAAAACAAATAAAAGTTTTCTTTAAAATCTACAATCGCCTTAAAATAATTGACTCCAGGTTGAGATTGTGTATATAGAGCAGTTTGTTTTCATTCTTGTCTAAAGCGGTTTTTATGTAAAAACACAAAGCATTGACTTCTTTTTGTCTTTTCACAAATAAATTAACTGTTTGTTCAACCTAAAACTGTGAACAAAAATAATTATTTGAAGGATTTACAGCTCTAGGTTTTTTTTTTTAGATTTTGAACAGGAGGTTCTAAATAGTGCAAAAATAGTAATTCAAAACAGGATCAAAATCCATAAATCAGACCCTGGATTTTACAGGACATGTAAGCAACAAGAGAAAACGTATATGGGTACAGCTGGCAATTTTCTATTCTTTGGCACTCTTGTGCTGCCCTCAAATTAAATCACAGCCTGGGTGGTGAGCCATAATCACGCGTATAAAAAAACAAACAAAAAAAACAACCAAAAACAAATAGGTGCTTTCAGATTTTACAGAATTGACATTAAAATCTTTTAAGCTTTTATCCAAATACTCTAAATGTGCTTTGTCATGATAAAATGCTAAATGTATTCCTCAGACTTGTGTTTTGCCATTCTGTAGCCTGAACGGTCGGTAAAAGAATGCGTGGACATTAACACTGCAAAGCAATTGAACAAGCAAAGTCGTTTTTCTCGAGGCAACTGAAAACCTCTTCAACTCTTACTGCTTCTGAACTGGCTTTTGTTCTGCTAGAGCCACTGCAAGGCTCCATTAGATTACAGCGAGCCTCGTCCAAACCTTCCCTTTCACCACGGCGACCAATGTCAACGTGATAGTGTAGCACTTCATCACCCGTCTCAAACAACTGTGCTAATCACTGCGGTCCCCTTCCAGACAGCCCTTTATTTAACAACAGTGGTGTTTCCCTGCTGAGGCAGGTACTGTGGTGAGAAAGGGGAAAGGCCAGGAGAAAGAGAGGGGAAGAAAAAGAAAAGGAAACAATAGTAAAGGATCAGGTGAGGAGGTGGAGCTGGCAGGGTTGTAGCTCAGTAAACTGGTCCAGACCAGTGTCAGAATAAGTTAGAAATGCTCAATGCAACATTGTGGGTCTGACCTTTTTGTTACAGCTTTATGAATATTTCAGGGGACCCACAGCTTTCCTGCAGCTCAACAGCGCCACCCGGTGACAAGAAAAGCACATACAACTCAAATTCTCCCTCGAGTTTAAAATGACATAATATATTAACACTGAACTCCTTCTCCATTTTGACAAAAAAATTGCAAGAACGTCTTCGAAAAATAAACATCAATTACATTCAACAAAAAGAGGTCTAGGTAAAAGATTAATTCAATCTTTAAAAAGTAAAATATGGCTGTTTACCTGTGGATACAAAAGTAATGCATAATTGCAACAAAGAGTTAATTTCCAGACACAGATCCTCTGCCATATTTGTAAATGTAAAAGTCTTGGTTTCTTTGTCTCATTAATAAAGCATAAACACTAGTCATTTTATTAAAGATACAGAAGGTGCGATATAAAATCTTTCCCTTGTAGGGTGAAAATATTTACTTGTGCTCATCCAGCTCTTTGGCAAGTTGTAGAAGTTACAACAAAGCTGTAGTTGTAAAATGTGCAAGTAGCCAACACAGAGTTCCAAAGTTTTTGGCTTGTTCTGAATAGCGGTGTTTGTTACAAATATCACTTGGTCCTTTTGAAAGTTTCGCAAACAGGATGTGTTCTGTCTATGCTACTCGAGTGCAAACAATAAGGCAAATATAAAAAAAAAAATTTCCTGAGATTTTTTTTTTCTTCTTATAAACAAGCCCCTGAACACTAACATTAAATGCGATATCATCACAGAAAGCGGTAAGGATGTTGGATTGATGTTTGAACAGGGGAAGTGTTAGTGGGACTCCCAGGGGCAGTTTCTAATCAGATCTGAAAACCAAGTCGAATCACTTTTGGTAACTACAGGCGTCTTTGTTTCTAAAGTGCTCCTCAAAAGAACCCATGGAGTTATGAATGTTTCATGGCGCTCTCCATTGGACTAAAGCTCTCAGGTAGACTGTCGTCTAAGGAGCCATACGACTGTTGAGGTTTAGTTTCCTTTGTGGTGGTGGCCGGTGATTGCGTATCAAGCACTCTTGGGAGATAAACCTGCAGATGTACAGATAAGGACAGAGGGTTATCATTTATGGCATCTTCCATAATCTGAAAAAATTGAGTAACAAACTTTGATCTCCTCAGAAGAAAGCATAGTCCAAATGAGAGCACAGATGCCGTCTAACTCATGATTGACAATTTTGTCTGCGTTTACATCAGAAACAAACCTCAAAGTGTTTTAAAAATGGCTGCAATTAAATATATAATATTGAATCTTGATACAATTTTCACACTTGTTTCACTTTCTGACAACTAAAGTTTGAAAATAAATACATGAATGCTGTTTTATTGAGAGTTTGGAAATAAAAACTAAGTTTAGGTGAGGGGGGAAAAAAAACAACAGCAGAGAATTAAACAGATAAACTGGTAAAGACGGTCCCTGAAGAAAAAAAAAAAAAAAAGCATGGCAATTGTAGATTTTGAAACCATGCTTCAAATTTATTCGTAAATAAATTTGAAGCATTTCATTTTATGAATAAATTAAATGAGACTAAACTTATATTCAAGTGTAATTCAGTTTTAAAGGTGTGAACAGAATGTAAATATAGTTCTTGTTTGGGGTGTGCTGGTCAAAAGTCTTGTAAAAGTCTTGGTTTCTTTGTCTCATTAATAAAGCATAAACACTAGTCATTTTATTAAAGATACAGAAGGTATCTGTATCTGTAACTTTTTTTTACTTATGACTATTCATAAGTAAAAAAATTATGTTAAGAAATAATGGTAATTTGGTTACAATTGTAGTTATTGTAACCACATCACAATAACTACAATTTTAAAAATTCCAATAAAATTATATAACCAAAAGTCACTTTTTTCTTTTTTTCAAAGCTGACACTTCACACGTTTAAAATGATCAGAAAGTTGATGATCGCATCAGCACTAATCCATAACTTCCTGCCAGCCTTTGGTATAAATATAACTTGACAAGTAGAGCCATTACCTTTAGTCAGTCTTCAAAATAGGAAAGACAAGATGTAATACTATTTAGGTCCAGAAATTACTACAAATAATAGTTATTTGCCTAAAGTTGCCCGTCTTTACAGTCAGAGCCATAATTAGAAAGCTTAGAGTTTTTTTCTTGCTGCCATGCAAAACGAGGACATAAATTTTAAGGCTCACTGTTAAAGAACTGCAAAATGTTTTGCATTTAAGGTTTCCATACATTCTCGCCAAAAATGTGGCAAATCTGCTAATTTGAACTTTAGTACAGTCTTCTATGTGTGTATTCTATCTTAAGTCTCCTTGTTTGTTGTACCGTCTTTAAACAGAAATATTTCATACATGATGGTAATGTTAATATGCAACACCAGAAACATAACCAATAGGTTCAGCAAACAAACAGCGAGGTTAACTTCAGGCCAACATGAAACATGTTCTCGACATGCATGATCTTTGTTCACACTGGAATTTGTTATTTTGAAAGAACAGTCACAAGTACACCACCTTAGTATTTTCTTCCACTCCCTCTACTGTGTCCTGGTCCTCCTCTTTGACCTGAAAAAGAAAACAAACAAGTTGAATGCTCAGCGTGAAGGATGACGTCACAGCAATAGTGCGCTCACACGCAGAGGTGGGGGGGGACTCACCGCGTAGTTATGAGGACTTAGGTACTTAAAGAGGCCGAAGCAGGTGAAGCCCAAACAGATGAAGATGGTGAAACACAGGACAACTAAGGTGAACAGGGATGTAGCCGTTTTGAAACCTGAAAGACAGTATAGAATGATTTTAAACGCATTACTAATGTCGACTCCCAAGAACACAAAACAAGCAGGGTAAAAAAAACCCAAAACAAAACAAAAAACCGGGTAAATCATGACGTAGTACTGAGTTATTTGCCTAAGAGAGGTGTGTGTGTTGCTTATAGCTTCTTGAAGCAGACAATCCTTTGATTAATCTTAACAATAACAGCTAAATATCTGCCTGCAAACACATGACACTGGCAGTAAATCATTCATTAATTATTGGATAGTTCTTCTCAGCAAAGGAGGAGGATATCACAATAAATTACAGGGTAATTTTTCTTCCAGCTAGACAGGTGGGCTGTCAAAAACGAGACATTTTTTAATAAAGTTAAGTGATATGTTGCACAACACAGAGGAATGCATGAAAACTCATTTCAACTGTCTGAACATTTTCCCTTTATTGTAGTAATTGGGATTTCCTGATCTTTAAAATAAGAAGTATGTTCTCCTCTCCAAGGCACGTTAAAGGCATTATTTTTATGAAGAAGTTAAAATGTAAACCTTCAATAATTTGAGATATTTACGACCTTGAACATTGAGGTTTAAGGTTCAGTCGGCGCCTTAGGAGCTTTTAACACAGGCTGTTCATACCTGATTGTTATTCAACAAACTAAAAACCTCAAACACACTCACACTGAACCGGCTTTTCACACTTAAGAGACATGCAGCTCTGGAACACAATGTTTGATCTGCAAGGGAACAAGGACATTACGTATTGTTTACATATCTTTAACATAGCTTAGAGTTCACAGGGAGGATTGCTTATTGTGAACTTTGACTGCAGGGGGACATGTTATCGGAGCTTCATTTTTCTCATTTTAGGGTTTCACCAGACGCCTTTTAGGGTTTAAAGGACATGAAATCACAAAACGTACTGACTACTCAAAATTAATGTCATCAAGATGTCCAACTTTTAAATCTTTTTTTAAGCGTAGAGTGCCTTACAAAAATATTCACAGAAATCTCAAATGAGGCTTTTTTTTAAATCTGAAAACTGACTAGGATTTATATTTTAAGTCTCTTAGCTCTAAGACATCAAAATAAAAATCTAACCATGTCAGGAGCCCAATGTATTAATAAATGGACTCTAAAGATTAGACTCTATCTAAACCTGGCCATCCGCCTAAACGTGGAGCATTTATAAAAGAAGCAGCCAAGAGACCCATTGTTACTCTGCGGGCCTGCTGAGATACGCAGCTTAGATGGGAGAATTAAACAATTGGTCATGAACTCAACAAATTTGGTTGAAAAAGAAAGATAATAATGTTGAAAGCAAATCAATTGCAGATTGCCACAAGTAATTGAAGGGTTGGAAGGTGCTTTTGATGTCAAATTTGACCAAAGCGGAACTTTTAGCACAACATGCAAAATGTTGTGTCGCAGGAAAACTAACTTCAAATCTTAGCAGACATGCAAAATAGGTGGAGACATATCTCAGCTCTAATTAGAGCAAATTTTTTTGTTCTATTGACTCGGTAGCACTCAAAACCAATACAAATGTATGCCTCACTTTCCAGGTTTAAAACTGAAAAAAAAAAAAAAAAAAAAAAAAAAAACCTTTCCCTTCAACTTTGTCTTGGTCTGTAAAGAAAATCTGCCCCTTTCTCACCACAGTACCTGCTCTCAGAACAGAGAAGAAGTAAAGCCATATGAGGCAGATGATTGGTGCTGCCAAAGCCTGATCGACAGCTCCGAGGTGGACACTGCGGTCGAGGCGAGTAGGAAGGTAGGCGAAGAACAAGTTGTGTCTGTCGACGAGGTGCTTGAGCAGCATGTAAAGGAGACCTCATGAAATCAAACATAAAGTCACATATTACCAAAATGCTCATGTTACTTGGCGTCAATCAGATTAAGCATAAAATGGGATTCTGGTTATTTACCAAATGGCACAATGATGGGGCAAATGATGCTGTAAGCCATAATGACCGTAAACACACAAAGAGTCCAGCCGTACATGGCTCCGTATTCAAACTCATACGCTTGGTGCTGAGAAGGAAGAAAAAAAAAAAACATTAAAATTTACTTTTAAATGAAGCAGTAAGTATATTCAAATAAAATAGAGGACAACATTTCTAGTACAACAAAAACCGTAGAAAGTGAAATAATAGCCCTTATTAAAGACTCTTTTGTCAAAGTTTTAAAATGAAAGATATTTATTGTTTTATTTATTTTGAGACAAAAAGAGTAAAAATGCATATTGTATTCCTTACTGGATAAAAGAGGAATGAAATAAATACATGTATATACACATATATGCACAAATATACAAAAAAATATGTTTATGTTATGGACAAGAAATTGTCTAAGTTATCCAGTTTATTTTTATAAATTATTACTGTATTTACACACAAGCAAGAAAACAATTTAGCCTGAAAATTAGATGGGAAAAGATTAACTTTAGTCCTACTCGCTATTCATACATAAACCATGTGGTTGTCACTGTAATCTGAGATTTAAATAGTTAATTTCTAATTATGTGGAATTTACCTATATTCTGCAGAGCTAAAACCAGTTGCATACAACATGTAAGATATGCAATATGTTATTATATAAGTGAAATATACTATGCTTGTATTACAATACATTGTGATACCTATACAAAATGCTGATTTACATACGCATATGTACAAGAACAGCAAATAAAATATGAGGAAAAGCATAAAATGTCATTACCTGTTTGACGTATTTTCTTTCTGCAGCGGAACGAGCAAGCATCAAACGTATGGTGTAAAGCAGTAACCCTGGCAACCGCAATAACTCCATCCCAGAGCCCACCAGGCCAGCCGCGATCACATAGTTCACGAAAAACGCACCTTGATCCGGTAAAAACACGCACCTTGAAGATTATTTAAAAATAAATAAATAAATAAATAAAAAAAGGTCATCAACACCTTGGAAGATATGATGAATACCAACTTGTGGGAAAGCGGAACAAAACTGGAAACATTTATCCAGACAATGATTGCTTGAGTCAGATAAAGCAACAAATAATTATATTATTTAATACAATTAAAGAATATAATTCTTTAATCATATTTTAATTAAAGAATATAACTGAATTAAATTTAGAGAACCAATAAAAAAAAAATACTCACTCAAATCTTGTTTTCCCGTCGTTTAGAAACGTTTTATCAAACAGCCAACGGAAAAACCAGGCAAGACTACAAGTACAAAAACAAACAAACTCAGTTACTTGAAACAATAAAAAAAAGACTTGACTTGGTAGGTGATATTCTGCTTGATCAGAATTACCTGGTGAGTCCTAATGAGGGAAGAATAAGTACCATGAAGAGCAGGAAGAAGTACAACTTTCGCATCATGCTCAGCTGCTCACTGGACCTGGGACCCAGATGACAGAAAAATAAAAACATGTATTTGCCATAAAAACCTATTCTATGCACTCACTATCACAGTGTAATGTGTTCGTAATACATGCTCCAGTGTGCCTCTCCCAGAGTGGAGTAGTACACTATCGTAGGCAACAATGCAGAAAAAGACCAAAGCAGAAGAGTCGGGAAGAACTGGCTGATGATGGGGCTCTAGATGGAGAAAAAAAAAAAAAAAAGGCAACATGAAGCTTAAAACCCCCTCCCAAAACAAAACCATAATAGCTTAATGTTCTTTGAGTCACCAGAACTCACATTCAGACTGTATATTGGATTCGTCACGTTGAACTTATCTATGACGTTAATAATGATGGTGGGAGTCGTCAGGAAGGTGAGCAGGATAAACAGGAAGAGGTTTATTCCCAGCCAGCGGATGACCCAGTAGAAACCATGCACTGAAAGGTTCTCCCTGGTGGTCATGGAAAGCAAAACAGAGACATTACACTAAGAAAATAAAAGCTATCAGATGTTGTGTGTAAGCAAGATATGAGCAAGAGTAAGAGAGAGAAAATGTAAAATGTTCAAAACAACATGCATTTATTAAACCCCATTAACAATGAATAAATTAGTAAATAAACACAATTTAGAGAAAATATAAAAATTGCTTTAACTTGCAGTTAGGATGTACAGGCAGCACGCAGTGTGCAGTGCTGACGCTTCTCATCTTACCAGTAAACACTTTTGGGATGTGGAGCAAAGCTGACCCGCCACTTGTTCACAGTCAGATCTCTGCTGACAGAAGAAGGCTGAGGCTCCCTCCCACAGCAGCAGTCTGGCCATGCACACTTGATGGCATTGAAGTCTTTTAGGATGCTTCAGTGAATAACAAAGCAGTTAGTGATGGATAGTACCTGATACTGCTGGTGGTACAGAGTTTTATCTTACAAACTCATCCGGTGACCATATATCTGAGATTTGCAATACCAGAAGAATTTATATTAACTGCAAAAGACTGCTCCTAAATGCTATTGTAATTAGGAAAATTTGTGCATATGAAAGGAATCATTGTACCTTTATTTCATAGACAAATATTGTAATCTTGACAGAAAAATTTCCATTGAATGCACCACAAATGCAGTATAGTTTTGTAAAGGCTTTTAACTCTGATCAGTCATTCTGTGAAGGCCTGCAGTGTTTACCTAACTCTGATCCTTGAGGTTCTCTGCCCTGTATGTCTTAGATGTTTTCCTGCTTTAACACAACTGAGTCAGATGACTGCGGCTCAGGAAAAGCCTGTTAATCAGTCATCAATTGAAGTCAGGTGTGCTGAAGCAGGCAAACATCTAAAACACGCAGGGTAGTGTGCCTCAAGGACAAGGGTTGGAAAAACACGAGAAGAGTCACTGATGAAGAATATTAAAGAAGGGTTAGTTTATAAAATATCTTGAGCTCTGAACATCTCACAAAGTGCTGTTCATCCACTGAAAATATCACGTAGGGCAGCATGCTAAAACTACTAAGTAATCGTGGTCCACTTAAGCTGGGAGGTGCAGAGAATCTGTTGCCAGGACATGTCATAGTTATAAACTCCAAGTGAAAAAAGCAAATGTCGAAAGAAAAATATTACAGCTCCCACTTCTCCCATTTTAATTTAGCCGCAAGTCCTGTAGGGGATATAAAGAACCTCTGGAAGAAGGCTGATTGGATGAGATCAAACATCATCCTGCAGGATGTATTTCTATAGCAGTGAAAAGGAAGTTGGTCAATGTTGGAATGAGAAGTAGAGCTAAAGCCGAGTAATTCCTGGAAGAAAATATCTGAAAGAAGTTCAGATTGAGATGGAAGTTCACTAGTAGTATAATGTACTTAAACATACACCCAGAGCTACAATTGTGAACAATGATCTTAAAACATATTCACATCTTGAAATATAATTGAGAATATCTGAAAAAACCTGAAAATTTGCTGTTCACAGATGCACAAATCAAAGATTTTCTGTTGGCAGCTTAATTGTATTAAAAGGTTGGTCTATTCAAAGTATTCATAAATACAAATGTACATCATGTTTTTCATACTGTATAAATCATGCATAATTTGCCTTCCGCTTCAGCTGTGCGCTGTTTCTAACTCTTAAACTGATTTCAAGTTTGTGGATGTAGCAGATCACAAAACATTTTCATACCAACTTGTATGAACAAGTTAGATATTGCAAACACTGAATGAAGAACAGATACTCACTGCTTTGCCATAGCCTCGTTCTGCACTGTGACAAAAGCGACACCCAGAGGCTGCCGTGGTACTTCTTCTGCATGTTGTCTCATTTCCTCCAACAGCAGCTTTTCTTTATGTCTGTAATATTCTATGGCATCAACCTGGGAGAAAATAGACACAAAATCCAAGTAAGACATTTTTTCCTTTTATTTAACTTTTCCCTTCTTTGACACAATATATAGGTTTTGCTTTTGTAACCAATTTTCTTTCTACAGATCTCTTAAAACACAAATTACCTTGGAATCCCCGGTAATTTATTTATTTAAGGAATAGAAAAGTATTTTTGTAGTATGTAGCTATTACACTGTAATATAGCTCATACATTGCTGCAATCTTAGAAACTAATGTCCCCATTCTCTGAAATCTACTTCCTTAAATGGAAAAATCAGACCATGTGTGAGGCGTAAACTGTCTGAGGAAAATAGTATGCTGCCTATGATAGTTAGGCAGGAAACTAACTATAGATTTTAAAGTTTGACTGAGAGTGAAATATCTGTAAAAACTTTGTCCTGACACCTGCCTGCTTTCTCCCTGAAACAGATATCTTTTTCTCAGCAAGTTGTAATCTCTCCTTACCTCAGAAGCCCCTGTATCATCATCCCTGCTGCTGGCCTCTGGTCTAATGTCTCCTCCCTGACTTTGCTCTTTCTATTGTGACAATGAAGATTTCTTCTAAATATGTAGAATGGCAACAGTGAACACAACTTCTGCACAAAAAGAAGATGGGCTCATTCCTGGCATCAATGAAATGATAAGGAGTTGGACATAGGCAGAAGGGGTAGAGAGGTCAGAAATGTATTCAAGTAAGAATAGGGTTACTTCAACACATTTTTAAATTTGTTGAAGTAAAACATTTTGAAAATGTCCAGGATCTGAATAAATGTGGAAATAAAAAAACTAACTATTTTTTTACTTTCCTTTTCATTATACTTCCTTACTGATGAAGTAAAATGTGTCATTTAACTGTAATTTAAAACGGCGTTTTTAAAGAAGCATGCCTGGATTGAGATTTAGGTCTCGGGACAATACCTGATCTTATCCCAGTTCGATCAGGTATTGTGTGAATGAAATAAATGCCTGTGACATAAAGAACGCCTGGATTAAAGGATTCATCTCACCCTTTCACAACTGGAGCAGCAGCAGAAATGGCCACATACACGAGGGGTGATCAGCTCTCGCACTCCCGTTTTGTCCAGGACACGCTCGTAATACTGCAGGTTTTTCCCAGCTCGAACCCTGAGTTGCAATAAGAAAAACTTAAACACAGACAAAGGGATACTCACTTAAAAGTGAAGCTAAACTAACATTCATGCTTAACTACTTTGCATGAAGACTGTGTTTGAAATATTTTTAATTTCTTATGCTTTTTCTAACTGCCTTCAAAAACAACATAGAAACAGAGCCACACCCTTTTGACTGACGGTGTTGTTTAAACATGTAGTTTCATCTCTAGCAGTCACAGAGCAGTAAATGTTAATATTACGCTCATGATGGACATAATAACTTGTCCTTCATATGAAATAAACTGTGTTGCATTAGAATGCAAATTCCCGAGGTTTACATCAAATGATGAGAATACCGTGGAGACATGACGACATCTTTCAGCCTTCATTTCAAATACAATACTCTGTATTAATAAATAAAATTACAGTCTACAGTATTAAAAGTACAGAAAAGAAAATCAGCTATCTCTAAGATCTTACCTTTCCTTATCAAGGTACATGAGTTTGGCCACGTTGTAACCCAATGTCACTGCACACACCTGGCAAGAAGGATATGCCTCCCTAAGGACAAATACAACAGCAGATGAGCAATTCAAGAGATTCTAACTAGTGATATGGTTGCTTCAAAACAAAAAGTCAAGTTAGTCATTTTACGTACGTGAAGTGAGTTTTTACTTGCTCATCTGTTGCTCTTTTAGGTATCGAACACACAAACAGGGTGTTTCTGGCCTGCAGAAAAGGATGAAAGGTGAATAATATATTTAAAAAAAAAAACAACAAAAAAAAAAAAAAAAAAATCACATAAATTGTTTTATGCAACTATTAAATAATAGACTCACTCTTTCTCTGCGCATGCCTTTCATTTTTGACGTGTGTAATCGCAGCATCACTACCGTCAGGAACAGGTAGACAACCGCAAACACAGTATGAAGCCATAAGAAGTTGTTTCTAGTGTAACAAATGGTAGGTACCGTAAAGATTTATCATAGCAGCACTGCATGCCAATTACCAGAGTACATTAACTTTTAAATCATACTTACTGAATGGAAAGATTTCCAATAGTTGTCCTTCCAAAACTATGGGGATCATTTCCTAGAAGAATTAAGTTATATTATAATTTTGTCATGCAACACAATACAAATATTTTGAGCGTGTGAAGATCTTTATCCAATTATTAAAGAACATTTTGTTTTTTTCCCCTTACGCTGTGCATTTCATTTATTACCTGATGGTATTTTGTGTTGCCAACTACCGTATTTTGTTTTACTGGAAATGTTGAAAAATCACCCATATTGCTGTGGATGTGGTTGGGACGTGTTCTCGGCCACAGTTTATTTTCTGTTTCCTTTTAGGTTTGATGTGTATCTTACATGCAGCTATGCTGGCTTCCTTTATTTTATGCCTTTGCCCTTGGGCTTTAAAGCAAACCTAATTCCTTTTTGTACCCAGTCAAACTTAATAAAAGTTTATTTCTCTTTGTGTTTAAACATTTTCTGAAGGTCTGAGAGAAGATTAGGATACATAATCATGAAACTGTTCAAACCTCATTTATAATTTACCTGCATATTACTTTCTGGAGCTCATATTACATGTTATCAAAACATGTAAGTCAGCGGAAATTTGACAGATTATGATCAATGATCATTTATTGGATACAAACGCCCATTTTCTTTAATAAACAGAGCAAAAGTAAGCTATTGAAAATTGTCTTAAATCATTTATTGTTATGAACTGAAGCATGACTGACGGCTCATTTTTATACATACAAAAAGGTAAAAAGGAACAAGATTACTTCTGTACATGTGATTATGTTTTATTTCTTCCTGTTTTTCTGTTCTGCTTAGTTGTAGTAAGTCTGTTAGTGTTTAGCATATGAACTCTTTGTCAGATGGGGTGCAATACTAGGCGTTAGACCTACGGAAAAGGTTTCCAGACATATTCACAGGCAAAATGATTGTCAGGGAGCTGACAGTGAGGACCACTAGCAGGATTATCAGATGTCGCTGGAAGGAGAGGTAGTGAAGAGCATCCATGCCACATTTCTCTTTAATTTTTTCCTCACTGAAACACAAACACAAGATAATCAGCAACATGCGATAAAAACTGTTTTAAGTTAAATAAAGAGACAGAAAAAAATTAACCAAGCTCATTAACACTCACTCCATTCTGACGATGTATGGTAGCCAAGAGCAGAATCTCTGCACAGGAACAGAAATACTGTATTACAAAGAATACTAAAAGTGGCAGCATTTTGAGATAGGTTTTTTTTTTTTTTTATGATGATGTTGCATACCGACTCATAATCAGGGTCCTCCACGTTGGACGTAGTGGACGACATTCGTCCATAACGACGATGTCTTGATTCATTAAACCTGTCACACAAAGGTTTCCTGGTAAAAATGCTATTTTATCCTAAAACCACATTTTATTTTAACCTAAACTTTTAGATTCTTGTCAATATATTTGCCAAACCATCTAATTTTAACAGCTGAAAAAAAAAAAAAAATGCACATCAAGGTATCAACCAACCCTTCATTATCTGCCACCAGAGCTAAACGACCGTAGTCCCAGAACTTCTTTCTGATAATTGAGAAGAGCAGCAGCAGGACCTGGTGGTATAAAAACAACAGCAAATTTAGGGTGAGTACGACGTCTTGTAGAAAACAAGACAGAGACATCAACTCATTTGTAAGAACAGAAAAAAAAAAGAAATATGTACCGAGTTTACTGAATGGTGTTATACAGAGCAAATCCTGATGAAAGAACATTTCTTGACTTAAGCTTTTCAATGCTGAGCAATTTCAGTTACATAAGAGGCCGGTCGAAAGAAACATACAATGAAAACGCAGAAGTCAAGCAGCAGGACAACTGGCACTCCTCCAAAGTCGAGTCCTGAGAGAACAGTGGTCTGGTTGGAGCTGAAGCAGCTTATAGGAGTTGTAGAATTCGAGATCTCCATAGGCCACAAAGCAGACATCATTGCAGTGAGGCCAGCTGTTGATCTGTGGAGAATCACAGAAACGCACTTTCAAACATAACCTGACCATGTCCAATAAGACAGAGAATAAGAAAAACTGTTACACTTGGTGTACCATCCAAATTAACTAAAAGAAAAAAAACAAAGAATATTTTAATAATGTGGTGCACTATATCTTTATTTAAACACCTTAGGAAGTTATTAACTAATTAATAACTTACTGTCAGAGCAACAATCAACTCTATCCACAAACAGCAGTTAATAAATGTTTTACAATGTTGAGCAACTTGATAAACTGTTTTGTGTTTGCCATTGCTTGGCTTGTTTCATAGCAGCACATCTTTTTATAAGTCTTTTGCTTGCAATGAGAGCTACCTTCCAAGCTACCACCTACATTTTCTCCTTTTTGGTTATTTCATTTTGGCCAGTCATTATTATTGCGTTTCAGAAAAGAGATGAATCACAAATTCATCTCTACATCTCCAAATCTTAATACTCTTATGGTTTAAAGTAAGAGCTGAAGTGACTGGCGTTTTCTCTGGCTGTGGTTAAGGTGGCTGAAACTAGGCTCAGTTGCCCTTGCTCATAGCAAAGACAAATTAAACTGTTTGGAAATACTTCCAGACGTGAAAGAAAACCCCATCATGGTGTTGAAACTAAAGGAGCACCACCCATTACTCCTATTTTGCAATAGGTTGGTAAGCCACGTCTCTGTATAAGCAACTAACTACAGGCTCTGGAAGAGCAAATAGAAACACTTGGCTAAGACCAGCTTGTTACTCAGTGTAAATCCATTGGAGGTAGAATTGCAAAAATAGCACCAGAAGAACATTGATTTTGAAAACAGCAAGCAATTTTAGCAGGCCTTTGAAATGCTCTCCAATAAAATAGTCAATATAGGGAATACATAACATGATAACAGTCCAGATAAATATTGTCTTTTCTAAGCAGTAGCCATGGTATACATTTTTGTTTGCTTTGCATTTTGTTAGATCTGGTTTTGTTTCTGTTTTTTTTCCCCCCAGGCCTGGTCCTCAAGGTGCACTGACCTGCGTGTTTGAGATGCTTCCCTGCTTTAACACACCTCATTCAGAAGACTGGAAACCATCCATCAATTGAAGTCAGGTGTGCTGAAGCAGAAAAACATCTAAAACAGCATCCTGCACGTTTTCGTTCTCTCCCTGGTAGTACCAACAATCTTTTCAGCATCTTCCAACAAACCATCATTTGATCCAGGTGCGTTACACCAGGAAGAGAACTAAAACATGCAGGATGCTGATATTTGGCAGAGATCAGCTCAGATACATTTTCTTGTCTGCTTTATGAGGAGTGTCTCTTTATTTTGAGACACCTGATATGCAACATCAGTTAAGACCTCTCTTTATAATTGAGTCGAGCTTTAGAGCCCAAAGGAGCCTTTGTATAAAGAAAGAGATGAGATGCTGTCAGTGACAGAGCAGTTACAATTCAACTCAAAGCCAGTTTAACTGCACTGGTTCTCCAAGTAATCAAACCACAAGACACACACCCTTTCCTGTAAAAATAGACGAAGTCATGAGGAAACAAACAGGACTTGAGAAGCATTACAAAGCTAACTGCTCCAGGCCACCGCAAATAATCACTTTAAAAATCTTCATATAGCCGAGTGACGTGTCTCAAACTGTCTCAGCATAAACAGCAACAGTGTGAAGTCAAGCAGCTGTACGGAAGTTTGTCTCGTTTTTTGTTTCTTTTTATTTTATTGACACCTTGACCAAACACAGCAGAACCCACGTTTTAAGTTGTAATTTAGCAACACTGACCAAACTAATAACCGTTTAACGTATTAAGCGCTTTAATACATTAATATGGAGAGACAGTTACGGAAGTTACCCAGAAACTTTGCGGTACAAAAGAGTGCGCTTACCTTCACGAACCGTTTGAAGTTAATTTAGCGCCACAGTCGCTGATGTAACGAGATTTCCTTATCTGTGAGTGGCTGAGTGAGTGACAGGCAAATCTCTCAAACAATCTTGTCCCTAACAAAGCCTGTAAGTGTGTTTCCTCGTGCTGTAAATAACCAAAAGTATGCGGGACTTCTTCGCCTTCTTCACTTCTCCGCACATGCGCAGAAGCGAGGACTTCCTAACGCGAGTCTCGTGCTCAGTGGGTCTCCAGTCCGCGAGCCGCTCCCTTCAGGTAGAAAACTTATATTGCATGTGAAAAAGCTGGTTGCACAAATTACACTTTTAATGGCGACAGCGGCAGTGTAGAAAGTTTTTAAAGGACGATATCGAACCGAACAGACAATAAAACCAGCTAAACACAGGAGCATATATATGTGTGTTGATATTTTTATGCATAAGAATATTATAGTATGTATATTCAAACATGGATTGAAGTTTATCTTTCAGGATAAACATTTGACTTAGTCATGTTACTTAGTTTATAACTGATAAAACTCAAATTGTATTTTGATGAGTCTTTTTTTTATATTGTTAAATAATCCATTTAGGGTCAGCACAGTTTGAATATTAAACGATCGAGAACTGACAGTTGTTAAATATTGTCCAAATAAGAACACATTGAAATAATTTAGAGCTGAATATCAGCTTGAAAATCACAAGGTAATTTAAGGGGGTTATGATGTAAAATTTATTGACCTTTATATCTTATAATGTTGTTCAGCAGTGCAAATAAGAAGTAGAAACAGGCTTGGTATCAAAGGCAAAAAGCCATTTTAGTCATATTAAAAACCACCTCTTAACACCACTATAGCCTAAATAAACGTCCAACGAGATGATTAAACTTAGGCTATGTATTACAAATCAACAAGCCAAGTCAGTAAGTTTAAACATTACAACTATATCTTATCAGGCTAAACCTTTGGTGCATATTGATTGTTCCTTTCATTTTTTTCTGCCATTAGCTGTTAAAAATTCTAGAAAAATGATTCACTTGAATCTCATGTGCTTCCCAAGAAAAGCTTTAATATATCCTAAATGCATATATATATTTTGGCGTATTGCTCGATCGACGTACTGAGCATCCCTGCTCTAACAAAGCACGAACGGTTCAGAAACAATATGAAATGGGGGAAAAAGCAATTTATTAACTGATTAAGTTTTAGATTGTTGTTGAAAAACTAATCAGTCCCGGCTGATCAGTAGGTGTAATCACGGCTGCACTTTTGCATTCATTGATTTTTTTTACAGCAGACTTCCGTTTCCCTCTTTTGCAGGTGCTGCATACCCCCCCTAAATCTTTTAGGGGTATGCAGGACCCGACCGTACCCGCCTACTTTCACCCCTGGTTTTCCTGCATGCATTAGAAGTGTGAACTCTCCAACACATCAGAAATACATAAAGCTAACTTAAAAATAGCACTATAGTGGTAAAGGAAAAAATACCTTTGTCCTTTAGCTTTATCTGAAATTTTGTTTAAATCTTTTGGAGAAAGTGACAGCAAGCATCACTTGCTGTCTTGCAAGTGATGCGGTCCATGTTGTTTATGCTACATGAAATGGATTAGAAGAATAATAGTAAAACAAATAGTACACATTTCTAACTTTCTAATCTGTTTGTTCTTGTTTGATTTGCCTTACCACCAAACAAAGGTTTAAAAGTGTAAAAAATGCTTTGACGGTCACAAGGAAGAAAACAAGCATTCCTACTTCATTCCACATCCTTCACATAGTCATAACATCACCTCTGACGACGTAAAGGCTAAAAATAGTTTTCAGATTATATTTACCTTTCAGGAAGTTTGGAGCCTCACTCTTGCAGTCACGCTAGCGAGAAGCACAAACCTGAAACTTCAGATCTTGCATTGGGGTTTAAGAAGTGGTTTACGGAGGAAAAACTTCACCAAATGTAGGAAAGATGAAGCAATTTTTCAGTTTTTGGTTCTTTTTGGCAATTTTTTCATTACAAGTTTTCTGTAGTGGAGCCTTACAAGAGGCCACGTCTCCAGGGGACATTATAATTGGAGGATTGTTCCCGATACATGAAAGTGTTGATGACAAAGGACTCTGTAACAGGTAATTTTTATTTCTCTAAAGCAATGTGGTTGGCCTCTGGCATGTGTAAATAGCGTGTTTTAATTTATTTATCAGGTTCAGTGTTGCTCGGCTGGCCCAGTCTCTGATGATGGTGCGTGCAATAGAGGAGATAAACCAGAGTGGAGAACTTGGTAACATCACTCTGGGATATCACATAGTGGACTCCTGTGGTGATATTACAACCGCGTTGAGAAACACTATGCCCTTCATGAAAATAAATGGTGAGCACTCTCAAGGCCAGACTGAACATAATTCATATAAAAACAATCTGTGTTTCTCTTAGTAGGCTGTGATTTTAAGCTGATGGATCGACAAATGCAAAATATAAATTCAGGGACCTCTTCTATCAATAGTATAAATAGAAAACATTATGCAATTTGCTTTGTCGATGACCTTCCACTTATCCGAGAGACAACAGATGCAAAACCCAGACAACCTCTTTCCAGTGACAGCACATACTGTGGATAGCAAGGAAAATATTTAGTCCCTCCAGCAAGATCTGGGTCTCCTTACGTTGGAATGTGCCCTGAAAATCCAAAGCCTGTACCCATCAGCCATGTGTCAGTCGGTTTGATCTGCTACCTCCCTCTTAAGGTTAAGAGTCATATCTCTAGACTAGACCACAGCTGGAGTTTGGAATGTGGACAGGTTAGAAAATAAAGAGCTTTGCTTTTTGGCTCAGCTCTTTCTTTACCGCAATAGCCCAGAACAGTGATCGCGTTACTGCAGAGGAGGACCTAACTGGTCTGTTCATTCACTAACATTCTGACAAGATACATGAACTCCCTTTCTCACAGTTGAAACTCATCTTCTGTTCATATGTTTTCTGCAATCACAACACAGATGATCGCGAACAACGACTCACCCCACCAGTGATGGCTGTCATTGGAGATTACTACTCAGAAATATCTGTAGCAGTCACAAGACAACTCAACTTGGAGAAAATCCCTGAGGTATGATAAAAATGGGAAAACAAAACTTAATTCATGCATTTATGATATATTTAACTTAATCAGATGTAATGCATAAATAAAAAATGAGAATCCTCTCTGCTTAGTCAAACAGAAATTGATCTTTCATAGTACTGTTAAAAAGGTGTATTCTCTCTTCAAATTTCTTCTGTTTTCACATTTCTTTGTTTCAGATTATTTTAATATCAAAGATAACCTGAGAACACAAACAGCTGTGACCCAAAGATAATTTCATCTTTTAAAGGGGAAAGATCAAATTCAAACTGAACTGACCTTGTGTGAAAAAGAAAAGAAATCCCTTTTGTTAAATAATGATAACCACATTTTTGTTTGTAAAGATTAGATTAATTTCAATGGCCGCACTCCAACCTGAAAACTATCTGACATTTAGATTGAAGAACGGACCTAAATAGCGTTTGTCTGATAGCATGAAGCGGCTAAAAGAGATAAAAGACAAAAACGGCAAAATATAATCTATGGCAGAGTTGTCAGATGAAAATCACTGCTTACAAAAAATGATGCTCACCCATATTTGTCAGACAACATCTTGGTGTTCCACAAAACCTTTGAGAAAATTTTCTGTGCATTGATGAGATAAAACTCGAATTTTGTTCAAGTGAAAACCATTCTCACAGTCAAATATCTTGGTCAGAATGCGTAATGGTCTGAAGCATTACTTCTTCACATTACTGTACCTCTGTAAAGGAGAAGGTATTTTGTTTTCAAATTGCCATATTTTGACCATGATATTATTATTATTGGTGTTGCTATTCTAACATGAGATTTGTGATATTTGTACAGATCAGTTATGGTTCTACATCTGGCTTCCTAAGTGATAAAACTCGCTTTCCAAGCTTTCTGAGGACTGTACCAGAGGATGATCACCAAGCACAAGCCATCATTAAAATTCTCAAGGATCACAACTGGAACTGGGTTGGACTTGTGGCGACCGATGGTGAATATGGCCGCTATGCAGTAGAACGTCTCCAGCATCATGCAGCGCATCATGACATCTGCTTTGCATATATTAAGTTCTTGCCAGAGTTTCTTGTTGACAATAACCTCAAGGTCAGCATCAACGAAGCGGTCAAAAGCATCACTGAAAATACTAACGTCTCAGTTATCGTCTCCTTCACCAAACCCAACCACATGATGTATATTTTTGACAATGTTCTTCAGCATCACAAAGGTAGGAACAAAGTTTGGATAGCCAGTGATACCTGGTCACAGTCAACTGATTGTCTAGATACAACAAGATGGAATTTGAAAGATGCCGGGACAATTTTTGGCATAACCCTAAAATCTGGAAACACATCCAGCTTTCAACAGTTTCTCAGGAATCTTGATAAACGCCCAGATCTGTACAAGAACAACTCATTTTTGAGCGACTTTTTAAATGGGACTGTCAGTGACTCAAATACATTCGATACAAAGATCAATCAATTAATCAACATGATATATCCGTATGCTGTATTCAGTATCGAGCTGGCAATCAAAGCAATTGCTGAGACTGTTAAAGACCTGTGCATCAACCAGAAGTGCGACATTGCCACGTTACAACCTGAAAAGGTATGCATGTGAACACACACATAACACAACACAACACCACACAATGCTATATGATAATAAAGTAGTGCTCTGTGTGTTTGTAACCTCTACATTCTTTCACATTTTGTCGCATTAGAAGTTCAAACTAATGTTTGTACAGGGAGTTTTGTCCATGAGATGGAAGGATACATGTTTTTCCAAACGCTTTTAGAAGTGAAACTTAAAAAATATGGTATGCATTTTTTGCGTCACTTCTTTTCCTTGTCACTTCTTAATAGCACCAAATTCCACTGCGCATACAGCTCCAAATCTTTTGTCATACTTTTTTTTTTAATCAGCATTTCATATCTTGAGACTTTGACTGGATCTTTGTAGCACATAAATAATCTTTGACCTGAACTGTTCCATTTTAGCTCCATTTGTGCATTTAAGAATATTATTCCATTAAGTCTTTTGTAACCTCAAACAAGTTTTATCCCAATAATGCACAGCATGCTCTTCAGATTTCTAGGTGTTTCAATATGAATGTATATTTTTCTTTTACTTGACAATTATTCACTATTTTGTGTTGGTAAAATCCAAATGAAATACATGCAGCGTTGTGCTTGAATAACTATGAACACTTTTGCCAATGAATACAGATAAATCTGTAGCAAATGAGAATAGAATAAAGCAACACAGATCTCATTGTTCAACATGTTTCTTGAATGCATCCTTGTTATAATCACAGTCTTCATTGCTTCGTTATTTCAGTTCAGAGATGCTTTGAAAACAGCTCATTTCTACTTGGATGGGAAAAACTATTCATTTGATAAACACTGCAATCTCAACTCGGGGTATGATATTATCCTGTGGCAATACAACTCTCCAACCACTCTGGACATGAACTACAAAATTGGTCATTATGACGTAGAACGGGAGAAGATGACGTTTATTAAATCAGAAATCAACAGTTTATATCATCAGACTGTAAGTATTTTCATTCTTTAATTAGATGTTTTGTTTTATTGTGGTTATTTTACTGATGTGAAATGTTCCCAATAAACTGCATGGAGTAGCAGTTTCCCTTTGCTTTTCTCATCACTTACTATTTAAACAAAGTTGCGAAACAACTTTGTGACTCATGAATAAGTTTCTCTTTGAATTACAGCAAAATGAAAGTTCTGGTTTACAAAAGTTTTATGCTAAATAAATAAATGTTAATAAATAATCATCTAAATAATGTCAATACAAATAAGCTATATTTGGAATATAATATGATCATTTTTGTCAATGAGTGATGATTTGCTAGATTTTTTTTCAGCAAATTGGTTCTTTTAGATTATGAATTTATGAATGTGGAGAATTTACTCGCTGAAGAAAACTACTTTGTCTTTCTAGAAAAAAGTGAGTTCGAGGTGCTCAACGTGTTATCCTGGCGAGTGGAAGGTCAGAAAGGCTGGACAACCAGTTTGTTGCTACGAATGCAAAAAGTGTCCCGTGAATTATTACTCGGCCAAGAAAGGTTTGGATTACGCAACATTTGGATTTCTGCTAAATTCAGCAAAATTTAAAATAATACTTAAGAACTGATTATGTGGAAATATTGGTCTACTAAATCAAAATGAACATTTTAATGACCATTTACTCTCTAATTGCAGATGCTTCACTTTGTTTGGCATGTGAAAACACCACTCACTACTCTTTCGAGGGTAGCCAAAACTGTACCAAGAAAAAAATCGACTACCTGGAGTGGGACGATGTATATCATGTTGTGCTTCTGGTTTTTGCTGCACTCGGAGTTCTGCTCACCCTTGTGGTTGCCATCATCTACCTCGCCCGTTGGAATACACCAGTCGTACGCTCATCTGTTGGCCCCATCGCCATCATCCTCCTCCTCTCGCTTCTGAGTACGTTTGGGAGTGTGGTTCTGTTTGGCGGTCAACCCAAGGACTGGCAGTGCCAAGCACGACAGGTGTTGTTTGGTTTGAGTTTTACGTTAGCTGTCTCCTGTATCTTGGTAAAGTCATTTAAGATCATCTTGGCCTTTGAATTTGACCCGGTAACACAAGACCTCCTGGTGAAGTTCTACAAGCCTTATCTTATTATCCCATTGTGCATGGCAGGTCAGGTGCTGATCTGCACAGTGTGGCTGGCCTATAGGCCTCCGATGTTAAAGCAGGATTCTAAATCATTTGTCGAGCTACTTCTCTTGAAATGTGACGAGAATTTATTTCCTGCTTTTGGGGCCATGCTAGCTTATATTGGCTTTTTAGCAATCATCTGCTTCGTTCTGGCTTTCAAAGGTAGAAAGTTGCCTGAATGCTACAATGACGCCAAGTTCATCACCTTTTCTATGCTGATTTATATCATTACCTGGATCATCTTTGGTCCAGTGTATGTGAATGTCACAGGCAAGTACAATTCTGCGATTGAAATGGCTGTTATCCTCGTCTCAGCTTACAGCGTCCTGTTTTGCCTGTTCTTCACAAAATGCTACGTCATCTTGTTCAAACAGGAAGAAAACACAGAGAAAGTGTTTCGTAATACTGTGAAGAACTTTTCAATGGGGAAAGACAAGAATCTGGACAAAAACTATCCCAGCGGAATCCAAAATCCAGCTCTATCAATGGAGTCACTGTCAAGTCCTGAGCCTTGGGACCCAGTAACTGAGCGGCGGGAGTCCATGAACTCTATTGCAAAACCATTCTTTCAATCCCCCATCGTAGATAAACAGCCATCCTTGCTGCAGGATGAAGAACAATAAAAACAGTTGCAGCAATATATATATATAAAAAAAAAATGTATCACAGTAAGGTTGCCAATTTGGGCACAGAAATTATTTTTAGATAGCTATATATAAATATTCAAGACACAATGTAGACCGCAAGTCCAACATTATTATTCGAATTATAAGATTATAGAATTTGCTCAACATTCATAATCCAAACACTGAAAAATATCATTTGGTCAGTTATGGCATGTCATCTAGATTGATAAATCCACCCTCTAGCTTAATTTTTACAAGCAATTCAAATGACTTGTTCATATTGCTAACAAATAGTGAGTGTTTTCAGTAACTGTTGGGCCTAATCGTACGAAGGCAAAAAGAAATTACTGTGTCATACTCACTCCATACTAAATTGAGTTTAGCTAACCTTATAGATTAATGGCTTGCTGGTTTTATCACTGACTTATTTAGAATAAGCTGTTAAAAAAGAGTAAAATTTGTGATACTGTGATAAAAATAACAATAAAAAGCACAAAGCACTTATTACTCATGGAAAGAACTTCCTGTTTACCTCTATGTATTTTCCATATCTTGCTTTAGGTCAATGAAGGTTACCTTGTATTTACTTGTATAATTTGGTTACAGAATGTTGACCGCTTTTAGTGTCCTTCACAAGCCTCTCACATTGGTCTCCTGTATGTTTTTACCCATTTTCCAGTCAGAAATGCTGCAACTGAGTCATGATGCCACTTTGCTTCCACTCACTTTTCTGTTCTGGCTACTTGTTTTCTATGGGGCTGAGATCATAGCTTTGTGATGTGTACTCCAAAATATTGACTTTGTTGCCCTCAAGTTAATTTGCAACTACATTATGTCATCTCTATGCCCTGGAATTTAGCAAATTGGAATAATTATGGATACTCTAACTGATGTACATATTTTGATTTAAAGTTTGTCAGAAAAATTATTACCCAGTATTTATCTGGTTCTTCTTTTCTTGTTGAGTTTGTGCTGGTCTAAGTTCGAAAAGGAACAATCCAGCTGACAAGTTGCAGTGTACCCAAGTAGGATATATTCTTTTGTTTTGTTTTTAGTAGGGATTTCTTGGCCAATTATTTAACTTTCCAACATATAAATTATGCCTATCAGACATGTGGTGAAATGTGTGGTGCTGTGATAAATTATAAGTTTTAAATGTGAAGAGGTGTATTCAAGAATAAAACACATTTTTCCATCATGATCTCCTTTTGTACTCTGAGTCAAAATGACACGCTATGTACCTTGATATGAGTTTGATTTAATGTTGCTGTTGGCAGAGGAATGTGGTGCATAGATCTTTAAATTCTGTTTAAAGTTTATTTCAAACACAATCTTGTAACATATTACAAAAACATAATGTAGTGTATTCGCTAGTCAGGCAGGTTTTCTGAGTTAAATTTCTTGTTTCTTCTTGGCCCCTCCCCTCTGAAAATAAAGTAAGCAGAGTTGTTTTCCTTTTCATCTGCAGCTTTGCACATTTACCTCCAACTCAGTTAAACCTGCTGGAGAGGATTCATGAAGAACAATTCTGTTCACTAAATAATGGACTCCCAAAGGCAGCTGGCTACACTAAAATGTACAAAACAAAGTAAAGTTCATAGAATTGTCAGTAGAATTAATACGGCATAACATGAAGTAATTATCATATAATATAAAATGAAATTATTTTTCTGTGAACTACAAAGTACTGTGACAGATGATGTGAAGTGACTTAATACATGTTGTCAAATAATTGTCTTTATCCAGAATGTAAAAATCTGCAAGTATGATCCTGCCCGCCAAATTTAAATTTCGCATAAGACTCTGTTAAACAAACATTTGCAGGCTCTAAATAGCTGAAATAATAAACACCAGTTGAGAATATAGTCACTTAACCGCTTCCTACGAACAGCTACTAACCAAAATAACTGGATTAAAATATCAATAGAATATATTGGAAGAGTTTACGGTAAGCAAGAGAAGGCAGGAATGTGCCTGAAGTCAATGTCATAGCAGCTTAGGTAACTTGACTTCCTTGAAAGACCATCCATGTATGGAATGTGGACTGTCCTATTGTTAAAATGTCTCGGGTTGTTGTCTGGAAGTACAATTTCCTTTTACTGTAACTTACAAAAGAGTTGGGATGCCCTTTCTTTCCCCGATCCTCTTTGTACACAGAAGCAACATCTGTCAGCGTCATTCTTGGGATTCCATTGACCTGTGATCTTCAAGCAACCTGTAAGTTGGTAGTTATGTCAGACTGAGATAAAGTGGTGAAAGATTTTAAAAAATGCATGAAGAAATCTCCACACCAATCACACAGAAATTATGAAAAACCTGCTTTTGTGTCGATCTTACCCTGACTTGCAGTCCTTCAAGAATTTGGGGGAACTACCTTCTACTTAGCCAGAAGGAACTCAGTGTTGTAACTTTGTACTGCAGGTAAGAATGTATTGCATGTGTGTATTCCCAGTAAAGGAAATATAATAAAGACTAAGGTATTCAGATATTTTTGTGAGGCCTGGCACATTGAACCTAAACAGTATTTTAATTTTAAAAAAAGACGTTTGCAACACAATTCTGAGTTAAAGTGTTCAGGGAATCAAAGATATAGCGGTAAAGGTAGTTAAAAACAAAACAAGGGAGTTGTTACTTTAGCTTATGTATTAAGTGTTGTTACGTCTCTTGGGGAATACCATAGCTTTGTTGTCTTGCCAGGTTCAACTCAGGTGAAAAACAAATTGTGGGAAAAGGATGAATTCATTAAAGGTAGTGCATTTACCCTATTGACTGTATGTAGTAAAACCTGCATCTAGAAAGGAGATAACGCTAACATTATACATTTTCCAGTTCTGGGTTTAATTATGGATGAAGAAATTAAAAGTATTTAATTCTGCTTGTATTTTTAATGCTACTGCTTGATTTGTGTGCTTGCAAGAAACACTTTGTAAGCTTGCCAGCTGTAGTGGCTAATTAAATTAAAGGGAAATGTTTGGAAAACAGAATTTGGGAGAGTATGGATTTGTTACATTAAAAATGAAGCAAATTGAACAAACAGAAAGAATAGTGCGGTGAAGCCACCTCCTTCTTTCTATCTTTCCTGATGATTCTGCACACAAACCAGAGCAGATATGAGTTTCTTCTGCACTGTGAGGCCACAGATAAACTTTTTGAATGTCCCATTCTCTCTGCTCTTAGCTTCGTCTTTGCTTTACTTCAGCGGCAATTCAACAATAATCTGCAGAACATCAAGCGTAGCAAATCTGGATTGTACAACATTTGAGACATCACATGAGACGCGTTGTTGCGGTTTGCAGTACAGAGCGTTCCGGACCGATGTCACGGACCAGAGCCAGATTCACCACTGTTCAAATTAATGAATCCAAAGCAATTAGGCTGCCAATTTACTGTGAGATTCTGTGCTTCCTCTTAGTGTGTCTGTCTCTCTCTGTCTTCCTCTTGCTTTCATTATGGGATTTTCTGTTTATCAGTTGTGCTGTTCATTTCTATTTCCAGTGTCCCGCTGTGCAGATTTGTGTATGTCTTGTTTCAGAGTGTGTGCATGCAGAGCGGTAAGTGATTTCAGGGTGTGTGTATACAAACATCAATCTGCTTCTGCTGTGTATTTGTTTGTGTGTGTGTGTGTGTGTGTGGTGGCTGTTCATGTCTCACTGTGGGATGCGTTGATTAGCGCTCACAGCAGCTCAGCTCCCAGCTGTCCTTGCGGTCGGCAGCTGATTGAAACCAATCAGGCTTGCGATGGCCCCATCGCTGTGACCCCTCACCCCTCCCACCCCCGGCCTAATCACCTGCTGATTGGCCCACGCGGGGCCCCCCTCCCGTTGGCACGGAAGGTTAATTTGACCGGCGGATGAAGGCTCCAGGAGGGAATAGGAACGTGCGCTGGGTGATATTGCATGGATATAGCCAAGCTGTCAATCACAGTCACTTAAAAAAAGAGCAACTAGCAAAACAGTGACAACCAGAAGGGAAGGAGGGGAAAAGGATGGTAGAACAAGCAGCTTGGACTCCAGTTTTTTCTTTCTCGCAATGTTTTATTTTTCACAAAATTCAAAATGTTGTGAACTCTTTTCTCAGCATCCAGCAAATTCAATCATTAATTTGAATGTTGACGTAGAAAACAGTGAGGTTGTTGCAGTTTTTAATTTTTTTTTTTTTTACATTTGTAAATAAGAAAAACACAATGTTGACATTTACTTGCCTATGATAGATTGTAAAATGCAGCCAAATGAAATTTGTCCAGACGCCAAAAAAAGAAAAATAAAAAAAAATAATAAAAAAAAAAACAGTTGACTGAATAAAAGTAAACTCTGAATAGTTTATCCTGCACAAAATAAAAATAATTTAAATCATAGCTTTGATACCCTTGTATGTAAAAATTGGAGTATTGGTGGTTTCTCTGAGATTTAAATCAGGTCAGATTTGATAATGACAGGTCCAGGTTGAGATCCTTATTCATGACCAAAGCAGTGACCAAAAAGACAAATGAAAATGCTGCTTTGTTGCCTTTTTTTTTTAAATGTGCAATTACATCCAGTCCATGTGTTGAACTTATTCGTTTTGATGTGCCAAATTAAAAATAAAATCATTAATTTTATATTGATTATTTTAAAAAATGTTATTGTTTTTAGAAATTCTTATTTTTCATTTTTAAACAATGTGATACATCTAAGAAACATATTTTGATGAATTCTTTCTCTAATTATCCTGATTTGAAAAATGCTAAAGTAATCCAAGACCATATTCTTGTGTAGAAAAGTTAAACAAACTTTGAGGCAAAAAAAAAAAAAAAAAAAAAAAACATTTCTTAATTGTCTCTGTGAGGTGCATTTTTAGAAAAAAAAAAATTATTTTTTTATAGAATTTTTATATTTACAATTTGATCATTGTTTTTGTGGTATTTTATATCCCAGTCAGGAACCAACCTGCATTATGCTAATGTCTACCAGCAAATGCTTAATCTGTGGATAAATGTTATTTACAAGTATTTTTCTTCAAGCATAATTGTCACTAAAATACACTTTAACAATTGTAGCATGCTGCACATGTTACATTTGGGGTTGTCACATGTACAGCAACCAAAATGCATCATCAACATAGCTACAAAATATATAAAGTGGTTCTAATATCTATTACGAAAGCCATAAAATGATTCTCCCGCAATAATGTTTCACTTTTAGGCCTGCTGTGGACCTAAATAGATTTTAAAGGGCTTCTTTGTATCAATGCATAACCAGAACTGGAAAATTTTAGTTGGAACAGAAGACACAAGATTAAAGTACCAAAAGCAAAATGGGTTCCGACTGCACATTAATAAACATATTACATACAAAAACAACCTTAATGTTCTGTTGATTTTATTTTTTACTTGCATGATTTAATACATTTGATCAGACAGTTTGTTAAATGATGTGATTGACAATTTATAACAGCTGCTAAGTGTTTAAATATACCTTAATTGAATGTGAAACCCAAATTGATATTTTTCATAAAGTGCATTTTTGACCCATATGAGATGTTTTGACATTTTATTTCAGACTGTCATTGGAATTATATTTTTTTTTTTTTTTTTCACATGTTTGGCTTATACCAGCACAGGTTTCAAATGTGAGCACATGTTTTAAACTCTTCTTTTGCTCTGTTTACTATAAGATTGTATTTTATAGTAGTGGGGCCTCTGCTCTGCTCTGCTCTGAATGTTTTGTCACATTTTCCCAGCGCAGGTGATACAAAATATTTGAGCTAACTCCTCAGTACTACGCAGAACTAACTTGACTGACGCAGCTCTGCACAGGCCAGTTTATGGTGACCAGTTCAATTTAAACACGCAGGATTAAAGAATCACTGCTGTATTCAGGAAATGTTGTTAAACCGTTGTAGAATGAACACTTTGACAGGAGGTGGCAGTGTTGTTCTCACTGTGGCTAACAGATTTTTTTTCCAACAGCTAAAAAAAAAAGCCTTTACCTTTCAATAAAAATGCAGTCTGTTGCAAGAATGAAACATGATGCGTTACTCTCAATAAACATTTTTTGAAAAACAAATCAAAAAGCTTAAAAAAAATAAATAAATAAAAATATTGGTAGAAAGAGATTTCATCTCTACAAATAATTAAAAAGAACAACAATAAGTAAGTGTGTTAAAATAAATAAATTGATACAAATACATGCACACGTTTATTTATTAAGTGATTCTGGGACATTTTGTCAAACTGTACGGTTTCTGCTTTACACAGTACAGTGCAGGCTCTCATTGCCCTTAAAGCCAATGCTGTAAATGTGCCAAAGTTTACCTCTGGGTATCTTGCCTGTAGCAAAGTAACAGGCTCTGTAAACCTGACCTAACCACATCACAAACCTGCCCCCCCCACCCTCCCCATGGTCTGACTCTCCTCAGCTGTGTCAGTCCATAGATTTCTCCGTACCCTGCGTGAGAGCATGCAGGTTCGTCTCCCTCCCCGGTCTCTGGTGGGTAGAATAATGTTGCCAGATTACCATATCATTACCATATCATTTCCATGTTTTTATCATCCCGCTTGCCTGATATGCCTGCATGTGTGTGCATGCAAGTGCGTGCATGGCTCTGAACTTCGCATCCGAGCTTTTACTGCATTCCTCTCTGAGGTCCACAAACATACATGATAAAACACACACTCACACACACGCATGCACGCAACTCCTGTAGGAACGCACACATCTCTGAGGCATGATCCTGCTGTTTGTCACTGTCAGATCTTTCAATCTATCGGTCCATCTACCACCAGCACATCATCATTCTGAGTCACTTCCCAGCCAAAATGCTCAATGCTCGTGAGTGTGTTTGTTGAGGTTAATCTGCATTAAACACCTTGGCCTGAGCGATTTTGATTAAATTAGCAAAATTCGTCAAATTATTAAAATGATGAGTAATGAAAGATGATCAGTAAGCTGCTAAATATAAAGTCTCAAAGGTAACACATACGGTGTCTCTCAAAAATATACACACTGTTGTGCGCAGCTTGTTGTGATACAAAGTGAATACATGATTAGTTATTTTGAAACCTTCTCCATCCATATTTTGACTAAAAGAAAAACTAAATAACAGCTCAATAACCTAAATGCAAGACCCCAAAATACTAGAAGGTTCTGACACCATCCCTAATCTTTAATTTGGCAATATTTTCCCTCCGCTTTGGAAAAGTTCTCCTAATCTATTAACCATACTGTAATTCTCTTCCTAGATTTTTCAGTCTCCTGAAAGTAATAACATACTTTTCAACTCTTTTGTTGATTTGCATGTCTGGACAAAAACATTCAGCTTTACAGAGAAAACATTGTTATTTTAACTGTATCATCTTTGAGTTGGCAAAGGTTTTTAATAAAAATAAATGTAATATTATTACTAAAGGAATCTTTTGGGTCAGGAAAGGTGTACAGAACTGTTCCTTATATCGTGATGATGTCACCGTCATGTTTAACTCAGACCATAACACTGTCTCTCAAAATTAAAAGTCTTGTTTGTTTTTTAATTCAGTTTTGGAAAAACATCATTATTTTTCTTCGGTCATGGCTCCATAGTTATTGATGACTGCCTTGACTGTGCCACGGTATATATGTAAAATGTCGTGTAAATACATATTGATGAGTTTGGAAAATGGGCTATTTCACATTTCTTTGTAAACTCGCTGCAAGTTTTAGGTTTCAGGCAAAGGATGCAAACGAGGGATTGGCAGGTAAATACTCATAGACCATACGAAGGCGAATCAGGTTATGTATGAATGTTTTCAGGTGTAAACTTTTGGGGGGAAAAGGCTGAATGGAGATGCAATAAAGAGTGAATGACTCTTCAAATGGTTTTATCTTTTTTAACAAGAGAAGAAAAAAAAACACTGTTTCACAGTCTTGAGATCTTCTATAAAGTCTATAAAATAGAGTTGTAATTATTTGGTTCATAAAAGAGGAATCCAGTCATTCAAGAAAAACGGTGAAATAAGAACTTTTTGCAGACCTAATATTTTTCTCTTAGGTTGAAGTGGGCTTTGACATCTTACTAAGATTAAAAAGATGCGTTGTGATTGCAATTGCCATTGATACAGATAAAAAAAAAACCTTTTATGGTCCTCCATTAAAAATGGCAAGAATATTGATCCTTGTCTGGATCAAAGTGAGAAAGGAAGCGCCCAGCTTTGTGCCAGCATGGCATTGAGAACAGGTACTGTCATTTATTCTTCTCAATCAGAAATGCTGCAAATTTGAAGATCAGTGCACCCTTCACTATGCAGCAGATTGTCAGCCATTCTGGCTCTGATTCCGCCCATTCAGCCATTTTGGGGTGTGCAGATGCCAGAACAAGCTCATTTAGCACGGGGAGCATGTCTGGGGTCACGCCCGTGTTTACGGGGGGAGCCAAAGCTGATGGTTTTAAAATGGCGTGCAGATGGTGACAGAGGCTTGATTGCAGTAGAGGGGGCTTCAGAGTCCCACCCACTCCTGCTGTCCAGCTACTTTATCTGTATCTGCGTCTGCCCCTCAACTACTTCTTCCTATTAGCACCAAGCTGCTGTTTTATAACTCTTTGCTCGGTCCAAATCTGCACGCAGCTATTTTGATGGGTTTCACGTTTTTATTTTTTATTTTTTTGCATGTGTTTCTTGCTTAAATATGAAGCCACAAGCATTTATTCACATGAACCGGCAGTGCTTTGAGTACATCACAGTGCCCTGCAGAAGAATTCATCCTCCTTTAACCTTTTCATTTTCCACGGAGAGACTGATATAAAGTTGTGCATAGTTGTAAAATAGAAGGAGAATGATTCATGGTTTTCCAATATTTTTTAAAGATGAAATTCTGAAATGTGTGGAGTGCACTTGTGTCCAATCCTTTTTATCCACCAACTTTGCAGTTGCCTTTTTCGAACTTCTGACTGCAAATCTGTAGAGAAAGCTGTTTGTGGATGGGTAGTTGTAACAAGGAATGGTGAGATTGTGATGTGATGCGCTCATTGATGTCCAGATTTACTACACTGGGGCTTTTCTAGCGCAGAATTATGATGCAACTTTCCCATCATGGGACGTCAAAGTCGGATCAGATGTGACATGAAGCCGCAGAGGCTGTGAAACCTATACCTTTTTTGGTTGGATGGAAAGACTGCAATTTGGTGATCTAGATTGCTAGAAGAAAACAGGAAATGGTTCACATAGGGGAATTAACCTGCTTTGTGAACATAAACAAACCTCTTACAGAATAGCTGAATTTTTACTGAGAAAGAGGACTTTCAGACGCAGTCAGATTTATTTATTTTTTGTTTAAGGCTATCAAGTAAAAGAAGAAGAAAAAAAGAAGAAAAAAACGGCTGATTTTTATTTATTAAAAATTTTTGAGAAAATTACTCCATTCAACTTTCACTTTGTGTTGGCCTATCACATAAAATCCCTACAAAATACACTGTCGTTTACGGATGTAACAGGCCAAAATGGGCAAGAGTTTAAAGGGATTTAATTATTTTGCAAAGCACTGTATGGATTCAGTCAATAGGAAATCACATTAACACGTCTTGAAGTGTTACATTGACCTGTGGGCTCTGGGTAACAATGAAAGGACGGGTAAAAAGTGAAATTTGCTCGAGCAAAACTTCAGTCTGAGCACTTTGGAAAGAACTAAAAAGGACGTCAACTGACCAGAAGCACAGGACGAGAAAGCGGTGGTGCAATGAACGAGCTGGGTTGCGGGAAGGGAGGCTCACTGGATGACGGAGGGAGGAAATTACAAATGTTGTGACTGTGTTTGTCTTGCTGTGAAATATGATTAGTGTTGTCTCTCATTAGGGAGTTGATCACCCACTCCCTCCCTCACACATATTTGCAGCGGGCAGACAAACCTGCTAAATGGGTGAAAGCGGGAGCACATCAGGGTGCCTGATGTAACCACCGAGTGTGTTTTTAAGCAAATGTTTTTTGCACGTTTCCTTGTGAACGGCTCTCATCTTCGCATGTTTCCCCGCATTCTGCACGTCTCCCTGCGATTTTTCAGCGCACATGCACCAACAATGCCTTCTCTCACCCGTCGAGGTGGCTGGTAAGTGATTCCACAGGCTGTTGGCGGAGAGCCAGCCCAGCTCGGAGACAGAGAAGTGAGGCGAAGAGAGAGGGAAAGAAAAACGAGGAAGAGGGAGGCAGTGACTGTGTAATTAGAAGCAGGTTTTTGCAGCTCTCTTCTTCAGTTTAATTAAAATCCAAAAGAGGAAACAAGAAAAGAGAAAAAGCAAAGTAGAGTTTTGCATGTAATGTTTCATTTTTTTTTTTTTTTTTTTTTTTTTGCCAGAGGCAGGTGCAGTGTTGGCAGCAGGACAGATGCCCACCAGCTCCTGGCTTCTCCCACAAGGCTTTGAGAAGAATTCATAAAGAGATGAAGTCCATTAACAGTTTAAGTCATTCAGAACATGAACTGAATACTCCCCCCCCCCCTCCTTCTCTTTCATATTGAAATGCACACTTGATGCTTCAGCGATGATGACAAGGCTGATGTGTGATAAAGAAGGTGATAGTGACAAGAGTCTGGGTTTTTCATCCTGCAGTTGTGCACCGGGGCAATGATGAGTCAGCGATATCGACAGCGGTCGAGGTGCTGATGAGGAGTTCTCTGTCTTCTCTAACCCACGGCTATGGATCCATATTGCTGAGCAGGCTGTTTTCTTTCCACAACAAACTCCTCTCTTTGTCTCTTCTCTCCTCTTCCTCCACAAGCAACTTTGCTGCTGTCATCCTTCTGAGGTTTGTTGGAGATCCCCAGCCTAATTTACATCCTCTTGTGTTTTTTTTCTCCCTCTGGTCCAGCACATATCCCATTAACTGTGAAAACGGTTTTTGTCTTGGTCTGTTTTCCTTTTTCACACTGTTGTCACCTTAATAATACTCGGTGGCGGAAGGTGGTTTCCCAGTAAGGTGTTAAAAACTGTTTTCAAGAGCTGCATTTTATTTTTATATATTTACTTTGGCCACTTGGGGGCAGCATACAGAATAGCAAACAGGCTTAGCCTCCTGTTGTGCTTTTGGTGAACCTGTGATGGCAAAGAAAGACAACTTTGTAATTAGGCTAAATTAAAACTAGAGAGATGCCTCAGTCAGAGACTTTGTGAACGTCTAACATAGTAAAAACAATTTATGGGAAAACTTAAAAGGTAGACGCAGGAATTTCAAGTTTTTCTCAACAACTGCACATGAAATACTTTTTAACTGTCTGGATAAAATAAAAATGTTTAATGACTACAATACGATTATTACAATATTAATACACCTATAAAAAGTATTAAAGCTTACATAAAGATTTTACACATTTTCGGACTCAGCACGACATCACAAAACAAAAGATTTATATGGAAAAACAATGATTTCAAGACTACTTGGAATACAGTGAAAGAGAGTAAAAGTGAAAGAATGAAAGAGAGAGAGAAAGCTCTATGGTGCACTGGATATTTTTTATCAAGGTATTATTTTTCTAATTAAAAACAAAAGCTTTACAACACCTTGCTTGTAGACAGGTCAAGGTTTTTGTATTCCACCAGACTGGTTTCCCTCCACATCCTGGTGGACAAAATCTCTTACATCACTCCAAAATGCAGCCTCTGTGCTCTGTTCTTACTTGAAGAGGGTGACATAGCATTTTATTAGAAACTGAACAATTAGGATGCCATAGGCTGAGATGACAACAACAACCATTTCAACTGCTGGGTGGTCGTCAACGTTCACATTTTTATAAGCTGGGCCAAAGATCATCCAGGAAATGAGGCAAATTAGCATGGAAAACTTAACTAGTTTTGCATCATTGCAACATTGAGGCACATTTCTTGCCTACACCAGCAGTGTCAGAGATAGAGACATACCTTTCACCAACACTTTCACACACTGTCCTGCATCGTCAACACTTTCATGTATTGGAAACAATCCTCCAATAATAATGTCCCCGAGAAACCTGGATTCTTGTGGGGATTGACTAGAGAAAACTAAAACAGCAAACAAGGAAGAAATGTTTCATGTTCTCTGTTTGGATAACTTTTGTTGGACTTACAATTACTCCAAGAGGCTGGCTCTGAAATTTCAGCTCCGATTGTCTCTCTGGTGTGACTGAAGTGCCAACGGTCCTGATCTTTAAATACAACAAACAAAACACATTCAGCATATTTGTAGTCAGTCACAAACTAAATATCAAAACATATTATGAAGTTATATTCTTGCACATTAAATATTATACTTGATGATCTGATTAATGTCCAACATGGATATGGTTGGCGATGAGATTCGTCAACCATATGCATGTTTCCTGACCTAAAGTTGGTAAAGGAAGTAAAGCTTTCAGGGATTCCCCAAGAGCAGTGGAAGAGTCTGTGTAAAAAGCTTAAGGATGGTTTTTTTTTTCGACACACTAAATGTAAACAGTTAAAAAGCCGTCAGCTTCTGTAAAAACGCAGCTGTTCCATATTTTTGCAAATCACTCGAGACTCTCTTTCCTGACCCAATGCTGTTGATCTCCGTGCAAACTTCTCCTCTCTGCAACCCTGCACCTTTCTACAAACAAGGAGCCAAATTAACAAATGTCAGAAAGACTCTCCTGGGGCAGTTTAACTTTTTTTCTGGTCTGTCAGATTGAGGTGTGTGACCTTTGGTGCATGAACAGAGGAGGAAGCGGAGCAATGACTGCTCTGTCATTTTCAGAAATTGGGGGAGGGGGGCACATTTATGTTGTTACTCCTAAAAAAAGTCATCTTGCAAGCTTTCCATACATGGTTTACTTTTCTGCAATGAAATGATGTTAATGACATGATAACTGAAAATAGATAAGTAGCAGGAAGTTGAAGAATATTTCAAGCTCCTGTACCAATAATTAAGAGTTGGAACATGTTTTGTCAGTTTTGGATCGTTTACTATAAAATAGATGATGATGAGGATTTTTTTTTTGACAAGGGGCCTGAGAGACTTGCCTCAGGATGCTTACAGTGCAGTTTCCTCAGTAAACTGCATTGTCCCATATAGCTGCCACACAACTCTCCCCGACACACTTCTAATTCCTGCGGCTCTCTCCACCCTTTGCTAAGTCCACACTTGCAAATGAGAGCGAAGACGAACTGACATTCGGTCAGGTGGGAAATTACAAGCGTAAGAAAACGGAAACATGGACACAGAAAAAGACTGAATGGAGGAAAAAGAGAGAGAGAGAGAGAGAGAGAGAGAGGCGAATCAAAGAGTGAGGAGCAGCTGCCAATGCCAGTCAGTTGGAGGAGAGTGAGGAGCGGGGAGATAAGGAGTCAGCCAGAGAGTGGGGAGCTAGCAGGCCCCTGAAAGAAAGACACTGATACCCTCTCTCTCTCTCCTTTTCCGTCTTTCACCTCCACCCCCCTCATCCCTATCCTTCCTCACCCTCCCAACCTCCTCTCCTCCTTTGTGCAGTGTCTCAGCAGAGCTTCGTTTGAGTGGCAGGCCGTCACAGATCAGCTAGCAGCTAAAGCAGAGGGCTCTGTGTGCGTGCGCGCGTGTGCGTCATCCAAGGCGGAGGGGTTGCCAGCCCAGAGCGAACAGATCAGGGGAGAGTCTAAGTGGGTTTATCAGCAGCGCTGAGAGCCAACAGACACACACGTCATGAAGTCGAAAGCGCACAATTGTCACACACGGACACAAAGTAAAGAAACAAAGAACTGGGAGGGGGGGGAGCGTGAGGCGCACACGTATTCAGATTTTGGCATATGCTCGCGTGCACGCGCGCGCCCGCTTACACACGGAGGGAGAAAGGGGTATTAGACCCAACTGAAGCAAACCTGTGAGCGTGAAAGCGCCTTACTGCCTGCCTGCTAGCAAGAGATGTGACTGAATTCTTAAGCAGCCAGCCAGAGAGCGAGGGCAACTAAACACACACGCGCGCGAGCGCACGCGCGTTCACGCACACTGCTTATATCTCAAGGCTCAGATGAAGGCTGGTGCTTCATTCCTCTTGAAGCTCTGCGCCTTCAGAGCCCCTCCGTGCTCGTTGAGGTAACGATCAGGTGCGTCAGTGCAGCTCCGTCTGTGGTTTTTCAGGGTCTTACATCAATGTTTAGATCACATTTATTGATGGGTTTTTTTTGTGTGTGTGTGTGCGCTGCTCTTAAGGGAGGGAGAGTTTTATTAGACACTGTAGTTTAGACACAGTGGGAAAAAGATGAAGGAGGACTGCTAATAGTTAAAAAAAAAAAACACTATACAGTGATATCACATAACTTTGCAACATAGGTGTGGCTGAATCAGAGGGTTAAAGATGTTTGAGTATTCTTTGTGTCCTTTCAAGTGATTGCTTAATTTCTTCTGGTTTAGCAAAGTTTAATTGTCCACTCATGCCTTCCAGCTCCCATCAGCATGACTTAATGAAACAGAAACTTTTTGTTCCAACACAAACCAGAGAGAATCACAGCCCCAAACGTACCCCTAACGTTGCTGTTGACGCATTAAATTACCAATTACCGAGTTTATGTATATCTGAGTGGGTCTCCCTTGGGTTGGTGGGAAACGAAGGACTCTGAAAGCAGCCAGGCAACAGCAATGATGGCTGACTTTAATAAGAACAATTAAAAGTCAACAGATTCACTACATTCGATGTCAGCCACTCAACAGCAACTGTCTGAAGCGCTTGCTCGGAGGGAAGCGAAAGCTTCCATCCATCTTTCATACCCGCTGTTCCTTGCTTGGTCACAAGGGGGGCTGGTTGCCATCTCCAGCAGTCATGGGGTGGGAGGAAGGTCCACCCTGGAGCAGTTGTCAATCTATCACACAGTGAAAGAAAAACACTGGAAAACTGACTAAAATCACAAGAACATACAGGGAGAAACATAAAAGCAGGACAACGCCAACTGAATCATCTTAGCATAGAAACAGAAGCAGATATTTGGAAATCAAATAGAAAAAATATCCCATATTCCATACAATTTAACAGAGGTTTTTTTTCTTTAGCTGCTGTTGTATTCCTTGAAACCTTGAAACAGAAAATGTTTAGTCTCTCTCATAAATTTAGAGAAGAAAAAGTGAAAAGCTCATGTGGAAGTCAAAGGTCTCCAATATACTTGCAGGGATGGCTCTGCTGTTTTGGAGTCAGATGATAAGACATTGGTACAACAGATGCTACGTTGCCGTGAGTTTGGAGTAAAAGTAAAGACATCCTCAGGAAGTTGGAAGGATGCTAGTGGATTTATGGATCTGCTGCCTTAGTTAATTTCAGCGATTTAAAATAAATCACACTGAATGTGTTTGGGATACAAAGCTATATCAACAGATATTAATGAATCTTGAATGCTTTGCGTAACAGATGACCTGTTGTGTTTCTCCACATTTCTCCACTGCAATGAAAAATTTAACAATGGCTGTGAAAGTCAGGAAGAGGAAAGCTGCAAGTGATTATGTGCCTGAAAATAAATCAATGATGCCACACAGTTATTGAGATTTTATAGAAATAACATCAGAAAAAAAAACAAAAAAAACACGTTCGTGTGTGCCCGGCTAAATGATTGAATATCTATGACCTCACCCAAAATTAAAGTTGTAAAAATTTGCTGACTTTGCCAACGGATCAGTCAAGCAAATACTAAACAGAACATAATTATACATGTTGTAATTTTCAGGATTGTCAAAAAAGTGGGCTTGCTTACACTGAGCTCTTGCACTTAAACACCCGAAACATATAATGAGAAACTGACCATTAACATTTATTTCCAAACCTCTTTTTATATATGCCGAGTCTGAGCTGATTGTGTGTGTATGTGTGCCACGTGTGAGCCTCCTTTCTCTTTACTGAGTGCCTTGCTTGGTTACTGCGTGATATCCTTGTGTAGCAGTGGAACAAGGCGGCCTAATTACATCTTTAAGTGTGTAATTAGCAGCAAGTTAAATTGCTGGTTTGCACAAACAGCACACTTTGAATGTGAAAATACAATTCAAGTCTCCCACCGCTGCAGAACTAAAAAAAAAAAAAAAAAAAAGAAAGAAAAAATACCTATCTAACAATGTAGTTAATGGTTTTTTTTTTTGTTTGTTTTGTTTTGTTTTGTTTTTTCTTCTGGTTCTCTGCAGAAGTATTCACATCCTGGACGCATTCTTGTATTTTGTCACAAGATCACCACAAAAGGCACATATTTGTATTTTCCCACTTTGATACTCATAAACACAGACAAAAACAGTGCTTACAATTGCCTACAGAAGTCACCTAATTACTGAAAAAAAAAAAACAGTTCAGTTGTGTGTAATTTAATCTCAGTATAGGTAAAGCTATTGTGTGCAGGTCTCAGAGGTTTGCTGAAGCGCATTGATGAACAAACAGCCACCACACACAGCTAAAGGTGCAGTCCTGTATTGTTCAGTTTAATCAAACTCCTGTTTAGTCCACTTTAATCAAACTCTAGCTCATTTACCTAGAAAGTTTGGTTTGTTTGTGGAAGCGTGAATGTGGAATCAAACTCTGATGAGGACCAAACAAGCAAAACTACGTCCAGGTGAAGTAAGCTGGTGCAGTTTGAATGTAGTTTAAACTGAGGAAGCTGGTCTGAGCTGAAGAGAAAGAGGAAGACCTGGTCCTGCAAAAAACCTTAGGCAGGACCTCAAGTTAACTTTCCAGCTGGACAATGACTCTAAACGTATGAATAGAGATACAATGAACTGGTTTAAAAGCATAGTGATCAAAGTCTAGCAAAAATACATGCTTTTGTTCACAGATGCTCTCCATTTCCTCTTGCTGCTGCAGAGGCTGTGCAAAGTACTTTTAGGATTTACCCATTGGGAAGAATGTAAAGGCAGGCCACACTTGTTCAAAGTTTTGTCTTTAAAAAAAAACAAACAATAATTTTCCGCCGCCTTTGCAAAAACACACTACATTGTCTTGATCTGTCTTTTGAAATCCTTAAGAAATATGTTTCAAAGTTGACAAAGTTAAGACGCCGAATCTTTTGACATTGTGTATACCTGTAAGAGGACAGAGATATAATTAAAAGGAGGTCTTACCAAGCACTGAAACTGTACACTGAATTGTTAATTCAGTACCTGCTTTGTAGTACGGTGCATAAATCATGCACACACCTCCTCACAGGCTCACAGAGGAGACAACGGAGGACACGAGGAGGCAAAGGAGAGGAGAGAAAGATTGACAGGGCAGGCCTTTAGCCTCTCGCCTGTCCACAGAAGGGCTGTTTGTTTAGAGGAAATGACACGTGCTGCCGAAGAGGAAATGATCTGCTTGGCCCCATGTAAGATCCTCCCTGGCACCAAGAACACTTCACTCAGCTCTTTTTTTTCTCCTCCAACTCACACACACACACACACACACGCATACACACGCTCCGCTTTTTTCCTCGCTTTCTCCCCTTCATCTTCTCAGCTCTCCATCCATCGCTCGTCTGTCACGGCGGGAGTGCAGCCAATCCATCACGGGTCAGAGCTGTGCGACCCGTCGGAGTGTGCGTGAACAACTTGAATATGTGAGGGAGAGTTTGTGTTTCAAAGTATCACGACAAAAAAGAAAAAAAAAAAAAAAAAAAAGACACGGCTCGGCTTCATGTTTGCATGCGAGCTCTGCACGCCGGGCCGTACGCCCAAACACACACCTTTCCTCGCTCTTTCACCTCTAATGAACAGCCTGACTGGTGTAGGAGCACGTCTGCGTGTGTGCGTGTGTGCGTGTGTGTGTGTGTGTGTAAGTGACACAGAGGAAGTGGTTTGGCCCTGCACCTTATGCTTTGCTGACAGATTGTTGGACCATGGCGAGCTGCAGAGACCCACACCACGCTGGGATAGAGACTTATGATGAAACATCAAATTATGTGGTGCCGGAGTGTGTCTGCGTGGGGGGGCCTCGCCCGCGCACGCAAACACGCCTGCATTTGTGCTACAACACACCTAATCGAGCCGTTGCTGCGTTTAGCCGAAAGTCTCCCACTGAGTCATTATAAGCCAGCATTACTGATGGCGTGTTGTTTTATTTACATAATACATCTCCTTTATGCCGCCGATGTGGTCCCCGTAAAAACCTCTTTGGATTTATGAGGCCATTTTCACGCTTGTTGCCACAGGAAATATGAGTGTCTATCAGCATGTGTTGGGGAGGAAAAGAGTGAGAGTCCCAGCTTGACACTGCACGACCATTTCACACACATCCAGCATGCTCTCTCTCTCTCCCTCACACACACACACACACACACACGCGCACGCATTCAGAGACTCTGGTGTGTTTTGTTTTCTGGTGACAGTAAATTGAGGCTGTGTGCTCAAATACAAATTCAGGCTCATAAAGCAAACCAGAATTGAAGCCTTGTAGGGTGCTTTTGGAAGTCAGAGTCAGTGTGATGTGTGTGCGTGGGTGTGTGTGTGGGTATGTACATAAGTTGCAAGTTTACCGTTCTGAGATGGAGTGCCATCAGGGCCACACAGGGATCAAGTGAAACCCAGGAGGAAGTTCTCAACAAGGCATCAATGTGCAGCAAACAGCCTCTGTACCACTGCTTTCGTCAGCAAAGTGTTGCTCCGTGTGTTGGAGGGAAGCTGAGAACAAACTTTGTGTCTGCGAGTATTTTATTCGAAAGGCTACTATTTTATATTTAGGTCTATAAATCTAAAAAATGTATTCAAAAAGCTCATTAACCAAGCTTTTTTTTTTTATTTCTTTTTTTTAGCTAAAATTACAATAAAGGCTGAAATTAGAGATACAACAATTAGGATTTTGCTGACTCATGCTGAATTTATTTAATTTACTTAATTATTTATTGTTTTAGATTTGATGTTGATAACTTAAGTAAAATTCTGGTCAAAGCCTATTTTTGTTCAGAAGCTGCTGTAGTTTTTTTGTTTGTTTTTTGTTTTTTTAATCGTGCTATGGACAGCATCCTGTAGAAATAATAACAATACTACCTTTCAAATGTTTTTGTTTTGTTTTTCCACATCGCAACCGTAATATTCTCACTGCAAAGTAGTGCAGAATTTGAAATGGAAAGGTCATACGTGGTTTTGATTAAAAATAAATAAATCTGGGTCTGAGTCAATTCTATGTGAAACTCACTTTCACTGAAATCACTCCTCTATGCCTGTGTCAGTGCTGTTTTTGGCCAAGTTGAAGGTCCTGAGGAGATACACTTTCTATTAACATTTTGTGTCATAAATTAAACAATATTTCAAGTAACGATTGACACATGACAGGAGGTCTAATGAAATGTCCTCAGATATGTGCCTGAATAAAAGAAAGGGCAACAGTTGAATTTGACGGGAAAGGCTGGGAAATCATGTGGAAAAGTTTTGCAGGCTGTAGACTTGGCTTTGACGCCCCAACCCGCAGGAACTGTTTTATTTTTAGATTTCTTCCTGGCCTTTAACTTTAAGTGACTAAATCATGTTGCAAAAAGAATCAAAGTGTGATTAAAAGGCTTCAGGATGATTTGGAAGTGAATCGGTTTGCCCAGGTGAACCTTGTGAGTTCTGAAGCCAGTTGGCTGCACAGGTTTTTATTTACGGGTATCAAAAAGAGACTGAGCACAAATGCACAACACATTTATTTAAAATTTATACACAAAAACCTTTGAAAATATTTGTCCTTTTACTCCCCTTCCACAATTATCCACTACTTTGCTTGGTCTGTCTCAAATACATTCTGTCTCAATACATTTGCCTGAGTTGAATCCTTTTTCACCTTATTTACACGTACATCTTCTCTGAGAACTAGATCTGGAGAAACCTCCAGTTTTTCTCCCGCTGAATAAATCTTACTCTCATAGAGAAAAGCCTCCAATAAACCCAGGGACAGAGAGTCAATATAGTCTGTTAGTATGAGAGATTAAAAATTCACATCAACTCTCAAGGCTTGAGTGAGTTTTTCCAAATCATTTAGTTTTATCTTTCAGCACATACAGTTCTTTTTACATGAAAACTCTGTCTTTTAATTTGTTCTAAAAGTTTCTCAGGTGCATTTGTGACAGGAAGTCAAAGTGACTAGCTGCTTCCAAGGACAATAAGATGTAGCTCTTCCTGTCCGGTGAGGAAAAAGACACACAGAGGCAGTGAATCTAAAGCAATTTCAGTATCAATGGCACATGTTTCAATAAAAATCAATGGTGCTTGCCTTGTGTCAGGCTAGGTCAACTCTCCAATTTAATTTCCTACCGGGGTAAAGCTGCTCGGATGGTGTTAGAGGAAGCAAAGTGTGGCTGTATGTGACTTAGATATGGGGGTTTGCGAAGGTAAAAATCCTAAACTTCATCGCGTATAGTAGAATTAAAACTAATTAAAAATAACGAGACCATGAAATGGCGTCAGCAGTACAGTTGCAGAGCGACTCTTTACAAAAGTGTGATGTTGCTGTCAGACAAACTGTCATGTCCTGCCACTCTCTCAATAACCGATAATCACATCTCATCTTTGGATATAAATTGTGCAACGCGAGACCTTCTGAAAAATCTAAAGTTTGCACAAAAGGGCCAGGCCATATGGAAGAAAAAACTTTTGTTTTTTTACTTAAAGTTGAAGCAAGAAAAGAGAAAATAATTAATCTAGTGAGGCTCCTTGAATTTGTCCTCGTTCCTTGAAAGCAAGAGTTTTCACAGACGTTAAATTGTACACCATTGAATTCTTTTTTAAGGTGACTTATTGAGATAATAGTAGATTTTATCCAGTACTATCAAATCAAAAGTTGTTGAAAGTTTCAATTAAAACCCAATAATCTTTCAAAAATAATTCAGACTTCACCTCTCACACACATTTTGGCGGGAGCATAATACTTTCACGCGCTTTCATCAAGTTTTAAAGATGGGTGGGTGCACATGACTAAACGTTAGAGACTTTTCTTTTTCAAATCCACACAGTGATACAACACACGCCGACTTAATTTTGTACATGTGATCGCATTGTTGGTTGCGAGTTCCACCTTCATGAATTGGATTTTATATTTATCGTGCAAACGTAAAGCTGAGCCGTCCCTTTTCAAGAAGCTAACTGTTCAGCGAACTCAGACGCACGTCCAAACTGGTGCTGGGATGGATAAAGCGAGCTAACATTAAGCTGGGACTTCAAATGTGCTGAAAAAGAGCCCAGTCTGGAGCACCCAGCCAATAGCTTGGTTGAAAAATAAAGAACAAAATGTCAGGAGTTTGACGATTTCAAAATGGTTTTGAATTTGATGCTTACCTTTATGTAAAAAGTTGACCCTGTTTAGATTAGATGAAAGAAAATAAGTAATAAACTCAAAGTTGTGCTCTCAGTTCTAGTTTAGAAAACCCTTTGAAGTCGTCTTATTATTTCACTATTAAGGGGGAAAAAAAAAACACTTCACAGGAATTCTTAAAAAAAATGTTTTCTAAAATGATGAAGGCAAAGTTCATAAAAGATGTCTACAACAAACTGAACTCAGGCATAACGAAATTTGAACTTAAACTGACTGAGCAAACAAAACAAAGCTCACCAAATGACACTAGAGAATATAACGTGAATGATTAGACCCTCCCGGTAACTAAACAAACAAAATAAACAGTTATGTTCATTAATACATCAGAAAGAGCATGAAGGAAAGCAACGTTTGTTTTTACTTCAAATTTTTCCTTTTACTTCATATTTATTCATGCAGCAACTGCTTTACAAATGCCAGACAATAGCACATCCAATAGTTTTGCAACTTGGTTCCCTCTCAATAGTTTAGATGAGCTCTGAGGGAAAAAAATCCTTAAATTGACAGAAAAACATCTGCAAACAGCACAAACGTTCAGAGATTCAGGTGTGGCCATCATGGCTTAAAACAATAGTTTAAAGCTCCGAATTTTGATGAATGTACGTATATAAACTTAAAATCTGGTGCCTTTGCATTGGCTCTACTGGTTTCCAAACAGAGGTGTTGCCGATGGGAGCTACACCTGCTGGGATGAAAGGAGCCTCTGCAGTGCTGAGCACCGGGACTGAATCTTTCACAAAAGACAAAATCTTCAGGGAACAGCACAAGGCACACAGGCAAGGACACAGACCATCTTGATATATACATAAAAAAAAATACCATCAGCGGCCTTGAAGCTGGTGGGTTTTATGACCGTCTTGTAAACTGGAAGCACTCCTCTGGTAATGTCAGTTTGCGGTTGAAGAATATGAAGGTGTTTCACAGGCTGGTTGGTTGGGGAGTGGGGTAGTTAAACGTGGGGGCTTAAGAAGAACAAGGATCACTGAACCCTCCCCACCAAACCTATTCCATTCAGATTGTGTTGCCTTATCCCGACTGATCTGCACCATCTGGCTCCAGATCTAAATTTTGGCACCCGATCCGGGTGGAATGCCCCGACACACGGCTCGCCTCTCTGTGAAATGAAGGGAAAATGAAAATGAAATGAGCCAAGCATCTCTGCTGATCCTCCGTCCTCACCAACACATACACACAGCTACACACACCACCTCCCCTCTGTATCATCATCCTCCATCCTCTCACCCCTCTATCTCTTCAAACCCACCCTCCCTCGTCTTCCTCCTCCTCCTCTTTCTCCTTCGCGCCACCCCTGGGTAATCAGTGTGCTCTCTCATTCTGTGGCACACTGAGACACATTGATCAGGCCGTGCGCACTCATGTTCGTGAATCACGCATCCGCACACACACTCATAAACACACCAGGATTGTCTTTTCCACCCATAAACACACACGCACATACATTGATCCAGCCCGCAGGTCAAGTTCAATAGGAACAGCCAAGCAGCCATTTTTTTTCCCCCGTTTTTTAATGACAGGCTATGCTGTGTGTTGCAAGAAGCTCTCTCTTTATCTACCTTGCTCTCTCACAAATGCTCGCTCAGACTCTGAGGCTCTGTTTTTTCCTACTCATGCATACATGAATGCGCCCAAATCTGACAACAAAACAGCACAAATTAGCGTACGAAAACAAAGTTATACCTCCAGCTTTTGCAATTTCTTTGTAGGACTTTTTCATCATCGGACCTCAAAAACTATATTGGCATGACCAGAAAGCAATTTAAATGTATTTTTTTTTTTTTTAAAGTAAGCTAGGTTAATATTATTAGAGCAAAGATCATGGAGTGAAGGACATACAGTCTGAGCATACTGCTGGATGTCCACAATTATCTGCATGGGAGAGCTGGCCAATCATTACCAAAGATAGTCACCAGAAATCAGTCACAAAATTCTTTCTGCCTTTTTTCTAACATCCTGTCTTCTGTTTTTCCATTGTCCTCATTGAATTACATCTAAAACTAACAGCTAAAACGGCATTTTATACATGAATAATCTTTTTGAACAGAAGATAACATTCATTGGAAGTTCATCGTTGTAAAACCGATGTTAATCACAGATTGAAATTGATAGATATTCTAAATTAATTGTAAGTAGTTGAGAAAACTTAGCTTTTAGATAATCTATAATTGATCTAGTAGCTAATCTTTAAGTTCTTTTGAGTAAACATATCTTTTTTACATATTACAATTTTTAAAATGTTAGCTATGATTATCTTCATTTGTTTAATTTGCATTTAAGTGGATTATCTGTTCTTGGATTTGATTCTAGCTTTTCATTTGTTGGTGAAAAATAAAAGAAGATACTGATATTATCTAAAACTGGACCTAATAATAATTAATCTTTGCCCATATGAATTAGATGTGTTTGTCTTGTGAAATAAAACAAAGCTTTTCTGGTCTGGGTTTTATAGTCTTTCATGATCTACATTATAATTATGTTGTTTTTTATTCATGCTTTTGCGTGAAATTTGCTGATTCAAGTTTGTCAAATATTATATAAGAAAATCATTATGTTCCCATATGGTTTTGATCACATGCTATGTAAATAACACACAGTTTATTCCTTTTGCTCATAGATTTTTGAACTGTTCTGTCTGACTTTTCCACTGAGATCAAGCTCACTAACAGGGTAAATACATGAATCATGCAAACAGACACAGAGGGAAACATGCAGGAAAAAGTAGATAAAATCAGAGCAGCTCTTACCACATGCTGAAAGAATATGAGCCAACATCTCAGTAAGCAAAAGCAAGCAGCGATTGATTGGGAATGGGAATCCCACCGGACCAAAAACCTCTCTTTTCCACTTTCCGTGTAACTCTGTTTTGCTCCTTTTTTACATTTTTTTTTTTTATTTTATTTTGGAGTAATTTATCCCTCAGAGGCCTCGCAAGAGACACAGACACAAATACAGAGAGAGTCCCACATTTGGCACTTTGATTCAGAGAAGCAAATTTAATTTTGTTTGCTTTATGCAAAAAAGCACAGCATCGACCATGACTTGTGTTGATTTCCACTGGAGGCAGAAACATCGCTAATGGGAGCCAGTGCCAAGCTCACCACACAGCTACAGGGATACGACTCTAACCGAATTAGACTCATGCATATATTTAATACAGACTTGCTGCACAAATTAGCCCAGTGGTATGTAGCCTAGCACCTCTCCAGTGAGGGTTTGAGATCTGAGCAGCAAATTAATTGGCGAGGTTGCCTCCAAGAGTGGCTCCTCTGTGTTTCCTTCACCCTGGATTTTTGCTTTTCAATTGCTGAAACACATTTGATATGCATGGAGGATGGAGGAGAAACGTGCGTGTAAAGCCACATGCTTGCACAAAAGCAACATTTGCAGCGATTCCTTCGGTTTTGGGCGTCTGCTTCTCAAACATCGCAAACGCCGTGTGACTCATTGTCTCCATATGCATACGACCTCGAAATCTAATTCAGATATAGAGTGTCTCCATTCGGCACATATTGCTTTGCGTTTTAGCTGAACAGGATTTTGTTCATTAAGAGTCGCACAAATTCCACTTGCTAAGCGACCCTCTGTTAAAGCGGAACACATTCGTAGACCATGGAGACTGGAAATGCTGGGGGACTATTTCTTTGGTGGTTTGATACAGAGAGAATTTATTATCATAGATAAAATATATGCTAATACATTGGAGAAACACTAATTGGAATTAGAGGTAATTTTGTGTCCGGGACAGAAAAATAAGTAGGAGAACAATGCAGGGATTGGTTTGATTACCACCATGAGAGCACACTTTATAGCTCCCAGAGGTCTCTCTGCCATCCATTTCGGTTTCATTCTGGAATGCCTTGGCCGGGCTTCAGTAGGAAACCTATAAATGTAATCATGATTTACTTTTTTTTGTGCCAGGCTTTCATTGAAACCTAAATATTAGCTGTGTAAATGCACAAAGACACGTTTATATTGGGATTTTAAGTGATTATAAAACAGGATAATAAGCTGAGGACAAACACAAACATAGCTTTGATTCATTTCTGGAAAATGAGTTATATTTTTCTTGGAAAAGTTCCTACCTGATTGGCTGAGGTGGCATTATGTAAGATGGCGTGAACTGAACAGGCCTTTCTTGCTCAAATCTTATTGAAAAAGCTTATAACACTTATTTTACCAAACCTGATAATCAGTGAATCTAACATGTTATATATCTCAGTTCCTCTTACTTCATGTAATTTCCCGGATTTATTTTCCTGTTTTCCCTCCTCTCCCTTCAACTATGGCTTTTAATGGGCCAGTTTGGTAACTTTATTGTTTGCTCCTGTAATTAGTCAGAGAGGCCAACTAATCACACCTCAGTATTTTAGGAAAACAATGCTCGCCACATGTACACGAGAGTTATAAAATTTTACCAACAGGTGGTCAATTGTGCTTAGTGAAACACAAATGTGTGATTTTTTTTATTTGGGTGGATCGGGGGAGAGGGGGGGGCTGCTGCTCTGGCTTGCAGTGCTTGGCACAGCATTGTCTGGTTTTTGCTTTCATGTGTCAAGTTTAGCTGGAATAGTCTGAAAAACGCAAGAAACAAAGATGTGTGTCAGTAAGGTTTCCATGAAATGCGTTGTAAATGTGCAACATCTACAGCTGGCGCTTATTCATGAAACTGGACAAACCTTATATAAGTATTTTTTGTACTGCAAAGCAGAAAGAAGTACATTCCACTACAAATTATTATTATGTATATACAACAGCTTAGCCTTTAAAACTTGACAATTTCACCTTCGATTTGACCTTACACTCTGTTATTGCGGAGAACTTGGACGGCCGCTGTTGTGGGTTTTTGGGTAATTTAGCTCTGATAATGCCTTTCTACAGAACCTTCGTGAAACCGATGCTTTAACTTGGCCTTTGAACAACCTTCACTCTCCTCTGGTTTTGCGGTTTTGTTTGAGTTCTGCTGCTTGGGGTCATCATTTCGCTGTCCTTCACGGTGCTCTTCAAAGCTGCAGCTATTGGAAGCGTGCCCTCACATTTGACTAAGGAAGGCTTTGATCTACAGCAGAGCTGACCCATGACAAAAAGCCCGCATGGGGAGTAGGCAAAGAGAGCAGCTTTATTATTCTATATTTGATTGTAGTTTTAATCCCTTTGCTTCATATGTATGACTGTTTATGTTGTCAATCTCATTTTTAATTAATTTTGTCTTTTATAATCATTCCACTTATGACTCGCTCACACTGTGAGGGAGAATGGGAACACGAGCAGAGAAACCGTCGAAGTACCACACATGATGTCGGGCATTACAACAATAAGATCCAGTACTGAGCGGCACAAACCGTGAGGTTTAAATACAGAAGAGTGTGATTGTGGAGAAGGGGATGGAAACAGGTAGACTGAGGGGAAAATACATAATTAATACTGGGAGCTGAGCTGAGTCTTAAAGAAACAACAAAACACAAGCAGCAGGACATAAGAAACAAGCATAAAAAACCCAAAACAAAACACTGCAATAGAGCCAGAAACTGAATACAAAGAAATAAACTCAAATGCAAGACCATTCCTGGAATAATGAATACGGGAACTGAATGAAATGCGGTGAGACCTAATCGGACACAAATAAACAACGAGGAGGTGGTGAAGACAGAAATACAAATGAGACCAAGCTCTTGAAAAAATGTAAAATTCAAACATATCTCATAGTTGTAATTACATTTACTCTAATGGTCCCTTCTATTTGTCTCCTGTCTTTTATGTTATTGCAAATACTGACAGGTTCCCTCTGTCTATGAAGCATTTTATTTAAATAGATCAATAAGACCTAATGAGCTGGGTAACATTACAATCCATATGCTACTAAAACACCTGAAATAAAGTTCCTTTCGAGTAAAAGCGGGGCATGTGGATGACGATGTATTTTCTATTTTTGTGTGTGTAAAAATTATGATGTGACGATCAGCGTTTTAATATGCAAATGATATCGGCAGACGTCTTGATATCAGTTCTCAGCGCTTAGTTAAATCTCATTGACATTAACTCTCTGAGAATATATTCAGTCATATATCGCGGTGGCTACATGCAGAAGATTATCTGGACAATCTGTTTTAGTGTGTGTGTGTGTGTGTGTGTGTGTGTGCGTGTGTGCGTGCGTGTGTGTGTGTGTGTGTGTGCGTGTGTGTGCAAGTTGACATCAAATACAAAGGTCTTTATTTTCTTGTCTGATAAGCAAATTGGTTGAGAGATTTGTTTTCCCCCCACAAGCAAATAAAAGCTATCAAGACATGTAAACATTTCTTCTTTTGTCTTTTTTTTTTTTTCCATGTGACCACATGTCAAGTTTAGATGTTCAACGAGAATGTGAATTGATTTTACCACTGTAGGAAGTGGTGCCAAAATGTTGGACATGCATCTTAAACACGATACTTTGTAAAAGTCGTCTCTATGTTCCAAAAGTCAAGGCTTTATGCAATTGGAGATTTTGAGTGTCCAATATTTGCATAATTCTCTATGCATAAGGCAAAAAACATACGCAAAAAAAAAAAAAAAAAATCACACTGATGGAATTTAGATGTGCAGCAGCTTTGTCTTCCTGTAGATACTCTGATCCATATTGGTTCCTGATAAGGAGGCCGGTTGCTGATAAGAAGATCAATCAAAGCTGTGATGTTCACCTTCTATTAGGGTGTGAAACAGTCAATCAGGCATGTGAGCTCTTTGTCTATATGCCGCTCTTGCGTCTATTACCGCCTGGCTGTTTGCAGAGATGCAAACACGGCAGCAAATATTAGTTTTCTCTCTGGCCTTGATCCTCAAACTCTTTCATGAGAGCTTCACTCAGTCCTACTTATTACCTCCTAACCAGACTGACTATTACTCCACATGGATACAGCCACGTATATTGCTCCCTACAAAGCACTCATTCACATTGATCGTACTTTTACAGTAACCAATTGTCTTTCCATTTGCATGGATAGTTTCAGATTTATCTGTACTGTATGCCGTGGCGCGGGCTCGTGTATGGGCATGAATGGGGATTTACGCCTGTTTTAACCCCGGGGTTAGCCATCAGTATTGATTAGTACAGACTTAGCCTGATTTTAATCCCTGCTTGGCTCGAGACAATCGATCAGGGCGTCGAGCTTTCAAGTGGGTTTAACGACCTACCTGCCCTCCTTCCCCGCACCCACTTTCCTGGTGTGATTTTTTATTTATTTATTTTTTTTTTTTTTATTCAGCTTGAAAGTGAAAAGATGATAGTCATTTTCACAGCCCATAGGAAGGAAGCGGAGTCTTCTTCTAAACACCTAAAGAAGCACCTGCCAATGAGTAGATGGTAAAATATGACTCCTCTCATGCTTCTCCTACATTCGCAGCTTATGTAGGACATTGTAAAACAGAGGACAAGATGAACCGTGGCTTACTCGACAGCAGTGTCATTGTAAAAATACCCAACAGTGAGTTATGACCACTCAGCTGGAGGTGTGAGCGACCCTTTATGTCTTTATGGGTTCTCTGAAGACAGTTATATGGGACAACATGGGAAGTCTTATAGGAGCCTTGGTGCCCTGGGACTTGGGAAGAGTGGCGAATTTACAGTTCTACACAATGATCACCGAAACGGAGACCTCAGTTTGAGATGGTTTTAAAACTGTGTGCATGAAGAAAAATGGATTTAAGAGCATTTCTGCTTGTGGAAACACTGACAATGTGTGTGTGTGTGCGTGGGCGTGTGTGCGTGTGTGTGTGTGGAGGGGGAAGAGAGGGAGGGATAGTTACTCTGCTTGGCGTTTCTCCTCCATTCGTCCTCCCAGAGGCAGATCAGGCGAAGGGGAAATAAATTGGAGAAAGAGAATAAATCAATGCTAAACTGAGCACCATTGAGACCTCCTAACCCTCACGCTGTCACTCACCAACAACACAAAATGTGAAATGCGTCCAGGCTAAGTGAAGTACTGTATACTCCCATTTCTCTCCACAACCCCCACGCACAGTTCATATATGACAGAGGAGAGCCTGGCTTATTCATTGTTCTGGATCACTTCACAGCATCTGAGCTTAAAACTCGCAGATATTACCTTCTATGGGTCTGCAACCACTTGTAACTATCACATGACAGTGATGTGTTAACTGCTTTTATGTATAAAACCTTTGATTGTTTACACAACCAGTTCCAAAGATTCAACTTGCAAGTCCGGTCTGACAGCCAGCAATCATTTTATATGTTAAATATTTGAACTATTCTTTCCCCTGCAATCTGGCCTGCTTTTATAGTGAACTACTGCTGGGTAATGTAGAAGACAAGCCACCTGCTTTCATAATTCACAATCAGCTCCATTTTTATGTCATTGAGTTTAATCATAAAGTCGGTAAAACAGACATGTTTTACTTCCTGTGAAAGATGTCTGCCTTCTTTTGAACACTGGCAGCAACTAAATCTTTGGTGAAAGAATGGTGACTTACGCTACGCAAAAACAGCAAAAGCAAGAAAGGATGCTCTCCAATTGATCAAATTGTGATGAGTATTGTACAATTTGGACAGAGTGCAAGAAACAACTTTGTGAATATTAAGAGTTTTTTATTATTACTATTTATAAAAGAAAATGTGAAAGTTGGTCAGCAACATGGCCTTCTGTTTCTGGGGGCCTGTGACCAGACCAGTGAGAAACGAACAGAGTGAGCAGGAGGAACTGCGTAATCAGGAGAAGTGGTTTCCCTGGAAACCGCTCGAGACTCAGACCTTGAGCTCAGTACTCAGAGTGTGTAGGTCAGGGGTCTTCAATTCCAGGCACTGAGGGTCGTGTCCTGCAACTTTTGTACAAGCATCTGGTTCAACACACCTGATTCTAATAATGAATCAAGACTCAGGAGAAACTGACTGAACACTATGGATGCGATTCAGCTATTTGATTCAGATGTGGTGGACTACTAGGGATACATAAGTTGCTGGACACTGACCTTCAAGGCCTGCAGCAGAGGATGCCTGGTGAAGGTCAGCAACAGGGCAAGCAGAACAGATCCAAAAATCAGTGAGGCAGTAATCAGTGTCCATGTACATGAGACTAGGTTCATAACCAGAGGCAGATAATATCACAGAGCAGACAGGACTACATTTATGGAGACCGCAGCAGACTGTGACAAGAACTGATGGCAGACCATCTTACCTTGAGTGGGCCTCAGGAGTTTATAAAGGTGGCAACAGCAGGTGAAAACAATCAGCAATCAGCAGCCAGTAGGAGCAAGACAGCAGGTGAGAGAAAGGAATTAACTGACATATAAGGGAGGGGCAGTGAGCAGAGGAGCAGCATGGACCATGACAGAAAACAGGACACAGGCAAATCTTGACACTAACATTCAGAAAAAAATATTAAAAATGTGCCTCAAAATGTGTTGCTGAACCTCTTCTTGCTGCAGTTGCACCTGCAAGGCTGTTGGTGTGTAGGTGTGTGTACCTGATGACACTAAGGATTGTTTTGGGGAAATTTAGTTTCATCTTTCCAAAACAGCTCAAGCTCATCTGGAGGTTTTGACTCTGACTGTAGATATGCTTTGATCCAAATCATCTCTCTGTAGTTCTTCATGTGTGTTCAGATTTATTGCCCTCCTGGAAGGTGAAACTCTTTCCCAATCTCTTCCTTCATCCCTCTCTTCCAGTCTGAACATCAACTCTAACCAGCTTGTCCAATGGCTTCCTTCTCACAACTTTAAAATAAAAGATGTAGCTGTGGAATGCACAACTAGTACCTGTTATGTTAATACGTTCTCCCACCTGAGCTTCAGATCTCTGCAACTCCTCCAGAGTTTCCACTTCACACTTGTGTGCTACTATGTGTTGTGTCCTTCAGTCACCACAAGGGGGAGTTACAGCCTCATCGCCTGTTGCAGCACAGTTTCTAGTAGATGTAGAGCTTAAAAATGGATATTTTTAAAGCATTCATTCTGTCTCAACAATCTCTTCAACAAGGAGACATTTAAATGTAAGGATCTAATCTGAATGGGCAAGATGACTGCTCATCCAAAATGCAGTTTATGTAACTTCAGAATTAAAAGTTTTTGCTCAAGATTGTGACTGTATTTATTATTTTCGGCGAACTCTACCTTCTTTCAGAAGTTTTTTTTGGGGGGAATGATTTCTGTTCAGATTTGCTGGATATGTTTATACTAAAACATTTCCACAATTTATCTGGCAACTCTTTAGGGTCACATATTTAGTCAAACTAAAAGTCAGAGTTTGAAAAGTCATCATCACAATTTACCATGGACTTAATGGGCCCCAACAAGGTTGCTGTGTAGAGGTTCTCTGCTTCTGCTCTCAAATTTGAAGTAGAGTTCTTGACGGCTGAGAGACATTTATCATCAAGCCAGAAAAAAAAAAAAAAATTCCAATTCATCACAATGGATGGTTGTCCTTTTCACCCTCACAATGATTTGACATTGTAAAACTTGTTCCCGGCTATTGTAAAAGCCAAAGAATTAATACATGTTATGGATTCTAAAACAAATTTTCAAAAATATGTTTACATTAGTATATAAAACTACTTCCAGGCACCAATACTTGAATTAGACAACATTCCCCAGTGTCATGGTGTATCAAGTGGCACCACATTAGCAATTATCTGTCAAGTACAACTCAAACAAGTTTTCTGTAGTAAGAGCACCTTCACTCTTGTTATTTTGAGGATTACAGAAATATTGGCTGACGTTTGTTTTGAGAATTTCTAATCGGCATTCACTTAATGTATTGTTTGTTTGGGTTGTTTTTTTTTTATCTTTACTTTTAACAAATCTGGACAATATTTGACCATCTCTAGTTCAAAGTAATAATAATAAAAATGTCTAGATTCAGACTTTAACTATTCCACACCAAACCTTTTTTTTTTTTTAATCAGTTTGAAATTCATGATGGACATGACTAAGAGTTTGACACAAACAAAACAAAACGTGATGCTCGGTCCAACCTGGATTGAGTTATTCTCTGATCATAAACTGTTTAAAACACAGTTTACATCTGGGAAACCACCAGAAAATGAATGCATTCTTGCAAGAACTGCAACCAATATTTGATGTGCAATTTGAAAGTTTTGCATTACTTTTACAACTAAACAACTGATTTGAGCCGACTCTGTAAGATTCTCTCTAAGACCAAACATCACTGAGCAGTTTTATAAGCTGAATAGTTCAGAGGACAGATGGAGTGGAGCACTAGAGGTTGGGGCGAGGGGGGCTCCAGAGGGAGGGTATAGATTGGGATTATGGGGGTGCATGAGGGAAAGACTCTTCACTGTGTTTTCTATTCAACCTAAGTCCTCTAAGACCTCCTTATCTCTTCTGAGAGCAGCAAACTGAGATCTGATCTAATGCCAAGTGCCACAAGTGAGTGTGTGCGAGCGAGGCACAGCACTTTGATGAGAGCCTGCTGGGGATGGGGATGTGTTTCTGGGTAATGAACGAGTTCAGAGTCTCTCTCTCTCTGCGCGCGCGTGTGTGTGTGTGTGTGTGTGCGTGTGTACGCCAGTTAACATTTAAGGATGGTGAATTAGTCTGCAGGTTTCTATATTTCTGTGCATAGAAACCTGCAGAGGCAGAGTGTCTGTGCACTCTGCCTCCTTGCTGAAGGGTTGTTTGGGGTATTCTGTGCAGGTTTTGCTCCGGGAGGGAGGAGGGTTCTTGGGGTCTCGCATTCAGATGTAATTAGCCCAGACAAAGGCCTGGTTAAAGCTAGAATCCTCCAAGCTCCCTCTTCCTTTGATTGTGAGGGCCAGCTGTGGAGGAATGGCCATTATCTCCCTGTGTCCGGCAGCATAAAGAAGCCCCCACCCTCTTCTGCCCCAGTTACCCCTGGTGTTAGGGTTCCCACAGGGGGAGGGACACGAGAGGGTCACATATTGGTCCAGATAAATTGCCGGTTCACTCAGAGAAATTGCTTCATCTCACACTTGAATCATGCTTTTTTTTTTTTTTTTTTTTCTTTTTTCTCAAAGTGGCAAAAACGAGCAGGTGGCGCTACTTCCACAGGAACAACAAACAGAAATGGATTTTCACATTTGGATTAATTTAGATTCTGTATAATCCACACTCCGACATCAGACTCAATTCTTTCAACCACCTTTATTTCCCCCTAGACACACAGATGCATCCATCCATGGATGCATCCCTGATACTATGTGCTTTTTAAATCATAAATATCTCATACAGAGTTTAGCCTGCACTTTGGGACACTTAGACCCATTAGGTTTGGAAACAAATTGAATCTTTACAGCTACGGGGCCTCATAATTACTGTTAATTTAACGGTCAGAATCTTCATCATTAACCCTCACTCTTGAATACATGCAGGCAAACCGAGGCGGCATGTGCGCGAACCTGCTGAGTCGGTTAGCAGCCATACCCAGCAGCCTTTGACTGAATTAACAGCGACCCCTTCGACTTGTAAGAACAGGCCTCGCATCATTTATGCATTATTAAGTTCTGTAATTGGGCAGCCAGTAGTTTGCATATTAGTCTATTAGTGTAATATGTTTTGCTTGTCTCAACACACGGCTTGCCAAAACCCCTGGTGGCACATTTAGTAATTCTCTGAATTGTGCCCCCGATCATAAGTTGCTGTTCTTTCGATCGCAGTAAATTTACGTCAGTTTAAGCCAATGCGTGCCCTGCTTGTTCATTCACAGTGTTTGCTAATTAACCCATCATTATACAACACCTTGCAAAAGTATTTATAGTCCTTGAACTTTTTTACACATCTTCAGGCTGTAGCCATTAATTCTAGTGTATTTTATTGGGCTTTTATGTGATACATCAACACTCGGTAGGGTGTGATTGTGAAGGGGAAGGAAAATGATGGACGGTTCTCTAAACCTTTAGAAAGCACAAGCTGTAAATTGTTGTGTGTACATCCAAGCAGCCCTCCTTGGTGTTTTGCACCAGCGTTTGCTCCCTTTTATGCAGTAAGGTTTTTGGTCACCAAGCTTCTCGGTAATAGAAATGAAAATGTCTTCCCTTTCTTCTTGTTAAAAGAACTCAAGCTCAGTCAGATTTAATGGAGAGTGTCTGTGAACAGCGGTTTTCAATGTGACTTAGGTTCAGACTTTGACTGGGCCATTCTAACATTTATATTTTCTTTTCCAAACCATTCTGTTGAGAATCTGACCATTTTCCTGGCTCTGCAGCTGAAATGTGAACTTCTAGCTTCAGTTTATTGAGCTCAGCATCGAGTTTTCAACTGTGTTTTGCTCCATCCATCTGTGAGCTCTGGCCAACTTTGCTCCTGTTGAAGAACAGCATCCAGCATAGAGCTGCCACCACTGTCCTGAATCATTACATTGCTGTCTTCAAGGTGATGGGAAGTGTTAATTATCCAAAGCGCATAATGTTTAACATGCATTTTAACAAGGTCGAAAGGCTCCATTTTGCACCTTGTTCCATGAAATTGCCCAAAAGGCTAAATTTGTGGAGGTACACGTCGAAGAGTTGTCATGTCAACAAATTCGCCACCTGAGTTTTGGATCTCTCCAGCTCCTCCTGTGAATTACACACTAATAACAAAGGCAGTAGAACACGGTGGTTCATATTTAATTAAGATGATTAATGCTCTCTATATATTAAAACTTTAGGTTCTTCATGCCACATCTGAGACCTTCATAAACAGCTGCGTTCCTTCTGATAAAATTGCAAATACACTACCTTTTTTTTCCTTGATCACCTTTGAAAGCAAATTGTTGCAATGGATTTTAACCAGGGGTATCAGAGTAAAGGGGGATGAGAAAAATGCGTCAGACTCTAGATTGTATTTCTTGAGTTCATTTAAAAAGCATTTATCGTTTTCCTTCTGTTTCACAATTGCACTATCCATTTTGACTGTCACATAAAATCCCAATAACATGCAGTGAAATTTGTTGTTGTAATGTGACACATATGAACAAATGTACAGGGTGACAGTTTTCTCTCACAATGTGCTTTGTTCCCCAATAATCTGACTGCAGATGTGTATCTGTTGGGCTCCTCAAGTTTCTTTTTATTTCCCCAAGTTATCTTTTTTTGCTGTGTTTGCCCCACATTGAGCCAATAAAATCACATATCCCTTAAACTCGTTGCAAGTAGGTCTAGACAGACCCTGGGGGCTTTGGGTGGATTTCAGGGGGACTCAGCAGAATGTGATTTTTTTTTTTGTAATTTTTTTTTTTTAATATCACTCAACTAACTTACAGACGGGATGCGGCAAAATCAAACCTGCCAATAATAGTGAAATGTCACAAATATAATATTAGTTGAATTAATGTAGAATGGTGTAAGCTCCATACAGAGAACATCAACCTTTTGAATTCTTCAAAATGTACAACATTCTGTGCATATTGATGTTATTAATGCTGAACATGGAGAAAAATCAAATGAAGAAGACATGATTCAAGATTATTTTATTATAGAAGGTGTCATGCTTATCAGCACATATTATTTATCAATGCTTTGGGTAAATTATGGCTACTTGCTCTTGGCAGACTACAGATATTTCAATTGTTTTCAATACTTCTGCTGCAGCTTGGAGCTGCTTTTAAGACGATGATTTCAAATCTGTAACACACTCATTACAAATGACTGGTATAACAATGTGCTGCTCTTATTTATGCAACACAAAAGGAAACTCTATGACTGAGTTTCAAAAAGTAGAAGTAGTGTGCCACCATTCTCCTCATCAACTGGATTGGACATACACTGAGGTAAATCTTGTTGGTGTGCAAGATATGCATACTGATTTGTCAGATTTATTTGCAAAACTGGCATTGCTGATCTGGAAGAATTTTGTCCCCAATCTTTTTTTTTTTTTTTTTTTTTTCATTATTATTATTATTTTTGAAATATGGTTACATTTTCTCTATGTTTCAAAGAAAAATGACATTAAACTGACTCTTTGTCTATCAAGAATACATCACATCACCACCATCATTTCATGACAAGAGGTTAAAAATATGTCACTGCAGCTGTAAGGAAAGCATTGCATTATGACAAATAAAGAAAGTAGAAAAGTCATTTTTGTGCAAAATAAAGTTCTTTTTATTCCTTCTAATTTGTAGTTAATTCTTATACTAAACTAAGAACATGCAGAATAAATTAGTTTCCTAAACATGCTTTCTGAATTTCAAAAAGATCTGGGGTATTTAGTTCATTTGCTCGGTCAATTCAAGCTCCTCCGAATTTTTTAGGAGGAAAACAACCCCCCCTCATGCTACTGTGGGCGCATCCATCTCCAAAGTTTACCCAACAAGCAGGTGGAAGGGGGTACGGCGCACTGAGGGATCCATTCTTGCAGCCTCCTCTCTGTTTGGCCCCTCAGCTGCCCTCTCTGCTCGCCCCCTCCCCTGGATTATTTGTCCCCGACGGGCCGGGCGAAGGGCGCAAAAGAAGCTGCGAATTGCAGCTGTGACGTGGGCGTCGTTGTTCCATTCACCGCGTTCGCCATGGCAACGGGGCAGAAGCTGGAAGCACGCGGTCCCTCTCACACACACTCTCTCTCCCTTTTTCTCTCTCCCTCTTTCTCTCTCTCTCGCTCTCCTTGGACGGCGTCCTGAGGGCAGAGAGGCAGCTGGGAGTTCCTCCAAATGATCTCTGCAATATATCCAAGAAGAATTTGCTTTCCACTCCCTTCCTGTTTTGGTTCCGAACACACACGTGCATAATTAGAAGGTTTACAACTTTTACGCGTCATTTTTACGCATGAAACCAATAAATGTGACCCACTGACCCAGATCAAGAGGCATTAACTATAACAAGATGTTTTATTTTTTTTTTTCCTTAAGTCTGAACATGTTCTGTATTTTCCGCGTTTGAACTCAGCTGCCACAAATCTCTCCTTCCACTTTGTTCACCAACATGCTGCAGGACTGCTCGCATTGTTGGCCAGACTGATTGGGGTTTCAGCACAATCTCCCGTGACCAATGAGCGGGGTGCTGTCAGGGGTAACCACATCTGTCAGGCGTTCTCGGCCAATAAAGAGCGGAGCGAGGCGGACCACAGGTGCGCGCCTCTGCGTCCCCTTGGCACAGCGCCCGGGAGATGCTGGAGAGAGACGCCTATAGCTGCCCCGTGGCGCAAAGAGAGTTCCTGTCAGAGGCAGCCTCCCTCTTTAACTCCGGCTACCACTCTGGCTCCGAGAGAGTTTATGGCGACCGCAGCGTCAAACCACTACAGCGTCCTCAGCACCCCCAGCAGCGCGCCGCCGCCGCCGCCGCACTCGGAGTCCGGGAGCATGCAGCAGGCGGCAGCGTACAGGGACGCGCACACCCTGCTCCAGAACGACTACGGCACGCTACCGGGCGGTGGGCATCCGCTCAGCCACGCGCACCAGTGGATAACGGCGCTCTCTCACGGTGACAGCGGGGCGCCGTGGCCGTCCAGTCCCCTCCGAGAACAGGACGTGAAGCCCATCCTGCATGACAGTGACCGAGAGGAGCTGCAGAACTCCAGCAGCCTGCAGCAGCAGCAGCAACAGCAGCAGCAACAGCGACACCCTCACCTAGCGCACCAGCAGGCGCATCACGACGCCAGAGCATGGCGAACCAGCACGGCCACGACGCACATCACCGGCATGGCGACATCTGAGGGACAGAGCCTGGTCTACTCCCAGTCCGGCTTCGCTCTGATGCCAGGGGGAGAGCAGGGGGCGATGCACCACCACCCTCTGCGGGACGAGGACCACCACAGCCACAGCCCGCACCTCAGTGAGCACGGGGGCGGCCCCGGGGCCCACCACCACCAGCACCAGCAGCACGGGGGCCACCAGGACCAGTCGGACGAGGACACGCCGACCTCGGATGAGCTGGAGCAGTTCGCCAAGCAGTTCAAGCAGCGGCGGATCAAGCTGGGCTTCACGCAGGCGGACGTGGGGCTGGCCCTGGGGACGCTCTACGGGAACGTGTTCTCTCAGACCACCATCTGCAGGTTCGAGGCGCTGCAGCTCAGCTTCAAGAACATGTGCAAACTCAAGCCGCTGCTGAACAAGTGGCTGGAGGAGGCGGACTCCACGTCGGGGAGTCCCACCAGCCTAGATAAGATCGCGGCGCAGGGGAGGAAAAGGAAAAAGCGGACCTCCATCGAGGTGGGCGTCAAGGGCGCTCTGGAGAGCCATTTTCTGAAATGCCCCAAGCCGGGAGCGGCGGAGATCAACTCCCTGGCGGACAGCCTGCAGCTGGAGAAGGAGGTGGTGAGGGTCTGGTTCTGTAACCGGCGGCAGAAGGAGAAGAGGATGACCCCCGCTGGGGGACAGATATCAGGAGGGGAGGACATGTACGGGGACACCCCTCCTCACCACGGAGGACAGACTCCTGTGCAGTGACCCCTGTCCAGTATTTTCTTCTCTTTATTTTTTTACTGTTATTATTATTATTGTCGGGGAGGGGGAAAAAAAAAACCACGAACCTCTGCAGGGAGGAAGCTTCTTATTTGTCAAAATTCTCAATGCTGGAACTGGACCTCAGCCAGTTTTAAGTGTTGGACGGACGCAGGGATGCAGAGTGGCACCCCGGTGCTAAAAACACTCAGAGCAGAGATGTGTAGAATGGCTTCATGCCAGGCACATTGAGCTGGGGTGTGCTAACCAAAATAGGGAAGAAGAGAGGAAGGAAGAAGAAGAAAAAAAAGAGATGGGGGGGAGAGAAAGCAGCGACATTTTCTGCATCAGTCTTAAAGAAAGGCGGGAGGAGGAAAACTATAGGAGCAGGCTGCAGTCGGTGTGGGTAAATAAACGCCATCTTTCCATCATAACAAAAGCGACAGGGATCCTGCAGCTTGTGGTAAAAGACAGGGCTGAAATGGCAGGCAAATGCTGTAGCCCACAATACCAGCCAACCGTTTATTATTATTATTATTATTATTATTATTATTATTACTATTATTATTTATAATGTCTCCTAAAAATAATATGCCAATTTAGAAATGTTGAAAATATAGGAAAAAATATTGTTGATATAATAATAATAATAATAATAATAATAATAATAATAATAATAATAATAAGTGTACTGGTTGACTCGTGATTTCCTTTCTGTGCGTCCGTTTACACTGTGTTTTTTGCTGTCGGTTATTTCTGTACTTTTCCCCCAAAACGCTGTGACGAAACAGACCGAGACTGTCCGACTGGAGCCTTCAGAGGGACCCGGTTTATTTTGGCCTTGCTTCCTTTAAGTAAGAAGAGCGGGGGACATATTTAAAGTGACCCTGATCCCGTTAGTATCCGTTCTGGACTCAGTCAGATGAGGAGCCTGTGTTTTTTTTTTGTTGTTGTTGTTTTTGTTTTTAATTATTATTAGTATTATTATTATTATTATTATTATTATTATTATTTTTTTTATTATTATTTTATTATTATCATTATAAAAAAAAAACATACGTATGGCTTTACTTTGTTTGTTAACTGTATTTTTTTGGTTTGTTTTGGGTTTGTTCTCCATGTCAAACTGTGCCAAAGCACAAACACAGACACGTGTTCTTGTGCCACCTTAATCCTGTGATTATGATCTGATATGTAAGATGTTTTCTGTGGGGGGGGGAAAAAATCCTCCACAAGTCGGAGATCAAATCTCTGGCATATTTTGATTCAAATCTTGAACGTCAGAAACTCAAATACAATGAAGGAACGTTGATGGCTGCAGAGAAATTATTATTTGGTTATCATGAATAATTGTAATGATAACTTCTAAGTCCTTTTTTTTTTCTTGTCAGTCAAAGGGAAAAATAGCAATATGTGAAATATTATTCTGCAATACGCACAGATGTTTTTTTTTTTTTTTTTTATTTTTTTTTTTTTTTTTTTTTTTAAAAAAAAAAATTACAATTTTTTTTTTTTTTTTTTTTTTTTTTTTTTTTTTCCAAGATAGGAGTTATAATCCGGAAATCCTTCAGATGAGTTTGAGTTTCTGGTGTAAAAGAGAGGGAGGGGGAGGAAAAGACAAAAAAAAAAAAAATCAATAAAACCAAAATAAAAATTTATCGACCTGAAATCTGTGATCCAGCAAAGAGGGAAATGAAATCAACAATTGCACAATTTCTATCTGCTTTTTTGTCATTAAATCGTACTGGTTTTCTACAACCCTGTAGTCTTGCTCCATATTTATTGAGCTCCAAGGGAGGAAAAAGAAAAAAAAAAGGAGGAAACACTTGCAAAAAGCTGCTTCTTTTTTTCTTCTTCTTCTTTCTTTTTTTTTTTAATTCTATTCTGGCCTTTGCATTTTAATTACGGACTTTATCGCTTCGTCTCGGTTGCTTGGAAGTGTCCTTCAGCCGCTCTGCAGATGTGGGCACCGATACTGCTGTGCGCAGAGATGGCCACACTCAATCACCTGCATCTGAAATCTACACCAGTGGTCAGAATAATTGGAAAATTATTCGAAGGTGACGGCGAGGTGATTTTTACGGTTTCTGGGAGTAAAATGCTTTTTTTTGTTTGTTTGTTAGTTAGTTTAGTTTTTTTTTTTTTTTGGTAATTCATAATAATGCTTAGACCGAGATGTCCAAAAATGTCCAATCATTAAGACAGTCAGGTGAGCAGTTGGAGCATGAGATGGTGAAAAGTGTGTTTGTTTGTTTAACTTCTTTACAATGAAATCTGCCTTTATTGGCAGTAAGCTGCACGTTTCATCCTGCTGATGCACATAAATGTCAAATGTGAAAACACCAAAAAAAAAGGTGCAAACTTGTTTTATTGTTGAAATATCCAGAAAAATGTTTTTGTTCAATTATTATTATTATTATTATTATTATTATTATTATTATTATTACTACATCTTGGGTAACTCTGCGCCTTATCTGGCTTCAGCATTTTTGGAGCGTTCAAAACTAAATGAATTATTCTAACAATGAAAATACAGCTGACTGTGATTAACATTTGGGATTCATTTAGATCTCGTCCTTTATGGTTTTTAGTTACGTTTTGTCAACCTAACAAGAGTGTTTTATAACGTGGCTGGGCAAATGACTGGCTTCACTGCAGCTCGCTGCTGTCACCTAGTGGCCGAACACAGCTAAGACACTATCAATCATCATGAACGAGACACAGAGTCTCTGAGTTCAGCGCGAGGCTAATGGCTGCTTGGATTTTGTTTATTTATTAGTGGGAAGGAGAAAGAGAGGAGAGCACAGACTGATGTTGGATAAATATTCCAGATAAAGACCCTCATCTTCCTCACCGCAACTCAGTGAGGAAGGTGGGGAGGTTTTCAAAACCCCAGATTTCTTACGTGCAGCAAAGACAGAAATTTCAGGGTCGTCAAGCTTCCATGACAGTTTTAAGGCTCACATAAATGCAGCAGCATAGTACACATGCTTCTCCTTAAAGTAATATATAATCAAAGGCTTTGTTTATTTTTATAAGTCGGTTAAAGGTGATTTCCTTTTCTTTATTACGACTCATTGCTGATTTAAATCCAAAGCTGCGTTACTCAGAAAACTACATGATCTAAGGCAATTAGAAATACTAATTAACAGAAATGCAGGAACAATACAAAGTAAGCAGACATGTACTTTGTACTTGGTTGCAGCTTCTTTGGAAGAAAAAACTGGGTCCCTTGATCCGCCAGTGTTTCTGTTAAGGTGTTCAGGAAGCCCTGCTTCCTTATCAGCTTATCTGCACTGCTTGGTCTGGTGTTGCTCATCTGACTCTTCATAATATCCCATAGATTCTCCATGGGGTTTAGATCAGACAAGTGTGATGGCCAATCAAGCACAATGACACCAAGGTCACTGAGGTAGGCGGTGGTACTTTTTCAGAGTGGACGGGTGTCAAGTCCTGCTGGGAAATGAAATCAGCATCTCCATAAAGCTTGTCAGGAGAGGGAAACATGGAGTGCTCTGAAATTCCTTGCTTGATGGCTTCAGCGACTTTGGACTTGATAAAACACAGTTGCTCAACAGCAGCCGACAACATGGCTCCTAAAATCATCTGTGACTTCATGCTGAACTTCAAGCTTCTTGGTTTTTATGCCTTTCCTCCCTTCCTCCAGACTCTGAGACCTTCATTTTCAAATAAGATTTATTTTCTGAAACAAGGACTTTGGGTCACTGAGAAACAGTCCAGTACTTTTTCTCTAGCTTCAGGTGTTTTTGCAGAGCCTTTGCGATTCCGTCACATTTTTTCTGAAATCACCTCAGGGATGGTACAAACCAGGCCTATACTCAAATTGTTTGGCATTCGTCAACTGGCCCAAGGAATCCGTGATGAAACTACGGGACATGTTGCCCAAACCTTTGTATCAATTGCGGTGGACGAGTCCGTGTAGCGCTGACCGGAGATTGCAGTCCGTAACCAACACACACAAAGAGGAATTTTGGAGAAACTGGCTGCCCAAGGGTGCACACGCAGTAAAATCAACTTTGTGTCGATGACAACATGTGAGCGCTCGCATCCCGCCCTCGACCCCGCCTGTGTTCACGCCCACATAGTGAGGAATACAGTCTCAATGGAGACACATCCACCTTGGCCAGAACCGAATCAGACACTCAGTTATTAGAATGAGACTGGACTTGAGAAGGAGCTTTTACTACCCACAGGGATTCCAATGTCATATTGCCCTGTGGCTGAACACATGAGAATATAGCAGTTGTATCCAATGTCCTGAATACATCTGTCTGGAGGGTCTGGCCTCAGCTGCACCCCACACCTTGTGAATCTCTTAAAAAAAAAAACGGAATTGGATTTTCTTCACAATCCTTTCAATGCTGCGGTTATTTCTGCTTCTTGTGCATATTGTTCTGTCCCACTTTTCCTTCACACTCAACTTTCCATCAAGTCGGATGCAGGATTCTGTCAACGTTTACCTTCCGTAGCTCTGATTTGCCATTACTACACATTTATGTAATAAAAGTTTTATTTATCTGTAACATTCAATTGTTTTGAGAAACTGAACTTTAGGTTTTCATGCTTGACCTGGTATACTGTCCGGTGGGGAACTGAACCAAGCCCAACTTTGTAATGAGCGTGGTTCAGACCAAGGGATGATCTGTATGAAATCCCAGAGCGCCTTCAAAACGACCGAGGTCAAATTCAAGCTGAACGAGCCTTTCGACGAGACAACGGCTGATGACCGGAAGACCAGGACTGCGGTTAGGTAAGTTTATGCTTTAAAATGACACTAGTGTAAAATTGATCCTGTGGTTAGTATTTAAAGTGAACTCTGAGATACATTGTTAGTTACTTAACATATTTGCTGCTTCCATTAAATTAAGGGTTTTTCAATGCAATAAAATAATGCCAGCTATGTCAGATATCATAAATTAATTGTATTGCTTTATGTTCTCAGATTATGTTCTGATTTAGGGAAGTTTGCAGTTCAAATAAAACTTTGGTCATTTTATTTCCTAAGAAGGCTGAAATCTAAAACTGTGTTAATTTCGCTGCCCTTCTCCAAAAATCCAGATTTTGGTCGTTTTCTCAGCTAGAAAATGAATGCTAAGCCTTTCATTTAAAAAAATCTGATCAATACATGGTAAAAGAAAGCACAAGTGAATACTTGCGGGGTTGTGTTAGTCGTTTCTTTGTGTCAGTGTGTGTGTGTATATTCCGAGGCAGGTCTGAATCCAGCTCTCTGGAGGACCCCGCTGCCTGAATCCTGCCTTATCATCCGACGGCCATCTGCCCTCCTCCCGGCCCTCACGCTCCTACAGGCATCTCCTGCATTATTCATACTGCACACACACACACAGACACGCACACACGCAGCTGCCACCTCTCACACTGTGTATCCCGTCTGAACCGAGATGCTTCAGTATTGTTGTCAGTCCTCGTTTGTTTTCTCCTGCTTCTGTAAAGCAGACTTTGCTGGGATTCTGGGGGGGTTTTTTTGCACAATACCTGCATGATGGGCCAGAGCCATCAAACATCCCTCATTTGTTTGCTGCCGTTTTTCCCCTGCTCCTTGCTGTGCCTCCACAACTTGCTTTTTTCCACATTCTGTGCTCCTTTTTGTCTGTTTCTCTGGAGCTCCTGGACAAAGATAAGGGCAAAGAGTTAATCCGTCAGCAGCCTTGGACAGGCTTAGCACCGTCACAGGGCAAACGCAGTGGGGCAAGATTAAGGGACAGAAGTATGAGGTGACATGGAAAAAAAGTGTTTGCCTTCTTACAGGTTTATTCAGTTGTTTTTCACATCTAAATGTTTCAGATCATCCAAAACAGTTTATATTAGAAAATAACAACCTGAGTAAATGTGAAGTTTAATTTATAGAGGATATATGTATCCACAACAATCTGGCACCATGTGAAAAGTGATCAACCTGATAACTGCTGATGTCAGACGTCATGAAGCATCTGAGAAAACTGGGAATAAAGGAATACTGGCCCACTTCAAGACCACTTGAGTATCTATTCATTGTCAAGTCACAGCACTTTAATAAGATTGAAGTTTTAGCATTTAACTTTAACTAGGCCACTCCAAAATCTTTTTTTTTTCTTTTTTTTTTTTTTGAAGCCATTCAGAGGGGGGAGTTGCTGGTTTGCTTTGGATCATTATCCTGCTGCATAGCCAAAACGCATAAGAGATAATTCACAAATATGATGTGAAACATTTTCAACACAAAGAAGAAAAAAAACCCAGAAATTCCTTTCAGGGTGTCAATAGTGTTTTCAGAGCTGTACCAGAGAGAAACACCTCAGAACCTTGGCTGCAGCAATGCACATATTACTTTTTTTTCTCTTTTTTTTTTTACTGCAGGTGACGCTTCTCTGGAATATTAATCAATACCAAGTCAGTAAATAACAAGGACACACCAAAGGCGGGGAAAAAAAAAAAAAAAAAAAAAAAAATCACAGCTATTTTTAATGAAATATTGAAATGAATCAATTTTCATGCAGCCGTTTATCTCTGGTTGTGGTACATTCAGAAAATCTTACACAGCATTTTCTCGTAGGCCATGTTGGCGTTTTAATTAGATTTTTTTTTTTTTTTTTTTTTTTTTTTTAAATCTCTCTTATTTACAGCCAGACGATATTTCACAAGTTTGTTGCACAAACACGGGGGAGACGATGTGAGGCAGCACTTAGAGTCTACAAGCCGAAAATGTCGGGGGGGAGGGAAGCGACCGTACACGAGAGTTAAGCCGGTGTTTTCTGCAGTTTGGCGAAACTTCCTGTGGTCCTGAAAGGAAGGAGGAGAAAGTTTGAACTTCATGCAGCACTTACAGAGAATCACCTGAAAAATGGGTCGAACATGCAGACATGGCAAAAAGTGGGAAGCATGAAAAAGTTGGCCCAGTTTTGTTTGTTTTTTTTATGTCTGCAGGTCAAAGGAGAATGTACATTATTGCACAGATACACAGCTCAACGTATTATTCTGAGAGCAACATGTAAACATAAAAAATATGAGCACATAAAAAGAACAAAACAATTACATTGAATAAACCAGCATCGGTAGAATAATCTCAATATATTCAACATATATAAAAAGAACTAATATAAAAAAATGTTAAAGCATATATTGGCACTGTTGTAAACAATAGAGCAAACCTGAACTTTGTTGAGCCAAAAGGCAATATCATGCAGGAGAAAAATATTAAGATGAAACACACACACACAAAAAAAAAAAAAACTTTGCATTTTTCAGTACTTAATTACATCACTAAACTTCTACTTCAAGGTCTCTCCCATACAGTAACTCGTGAAGGCATTCCTGTCTTCTTTGATATTTCCGGTAGTCCAGCAATTCTGTACTTTTTTTCTCGACTTGCAAAATGCAGCAAGAACCTTTTCACATTTTGCCATGTTTGTCGATAGACCTCAGTGCATGCTGTTGGGATTTAAGTGACGGAACAACAAAAAGTAGTGCATATTTTCCAAAACTTTAACAAGTCAATATCTGCAATGTGTGGAGTGGATACCCGTGAAAAAACCCCAGTGCATCTAACAGCAGAAGTCGTTGTGTCATTTGACCAAATCCAGCTGTTCTACAAAGGCCTCAGAGGTTTTGTCAGAGAGCATTAGCGAACGAACGACACGATGAAGACCAAGGAAAACAGCGAGGCAAGTCATGGAGGAAGTCGCGGAGACGTCTAAAGCGGGGTTAGAAAACAGTATCCCGAGCTTTCAACATCTCACAGCATGAAAGCATCATGACGCAACGTCAAATCCACCAAGACTAGTAGCCAAGAGAGACAACTCTGGAGGAGGTTCAGATTTCCACAGCTCAGGTGGGAGAATTTGTAGATACAATTAGCCATGCAATAAGAGCTTAAGCTATTTCGCAAAGAACAATCTCCAATGTTTAGATGTGCCAAGCTGTTGGAGAAAGACTGGAGAGATTGTGTTTTTTTTTTTCTTTTGCCTCAGGGACAATGAATAAAGTTCACATCTGCCGAAGCTGAAGCAACGTATCACCATTCAAACCCACACGGCAACAAAAACCGTGTGATATTGGACAGAAACGTGAATACTTTCCATCGCAAGTAGCTTTTCAGACACCCCTGCTGGTGCACTATGAGCATTTGTTGAGTGACAAACACACATAAACCCTACACCTTCACGCCGCAGATCCAAAACAACACCACAAACCAGCAGGGGCTTTATCGCTCTGTAGCTAAAAAAAAATAAGAAATCAACACAACATCAGTCTTAACCAGGTAACCTATGACTAAATGAAAGGAAGCCTAAAGGCATAGTTTTGTGGGCACGTACCAGCCATGCACTTTAATTCAATATGTGAGAATTTAGTCTTTTTTTTAAGAGATTGTTTAACGCGCTCTTAATGCTTGAATGCATCTTAGATGTTTCTGTTAGCCAAAGCTGTGGCCAAAGTAAAAATACAATGTGAAAAACTGCAAAACCGTAAATCATTTTGCTAATGATTTGTCAGCAAAAAAGAGCCAGATTTTTTTCTGTCATCTTTCAACGTGGTCTTCATCATCGCTTCTTCAAATGATGGAGAAATAATGAAAGACTTATAAAATTTGCTTTAGTTTTATGCAGCTTTTCAAAGATTCGGGTGAGAAAATTGGAACAAACTGCTTTTGTTGTTGTTTTTAAGATTTTCTTTGGCCTTTATTGACAGGCGCCAGACAACAAGTGGGCAGAGTGAGAAAGGCACGCACCAAAAGTCCTACAATAAGTAAAAATAAGCTTAATAAATTTTAAGCCCGTGTGTAAATCCTGAACATTGTTTGTTTGATGCCTTAATGAAGCATAGCACAAAGTTAAGGGGCTTAGCAAACTTTGGAAGAAAACTCATTTATCAGGCATTGATCGAAACCACTTTGAAAAATAATAAGTCAGTCTGGCTCTTCGGAAACAAGATGTACAGAAACGGTAGATGGCATTTGCACAGATTTTAAATTCCTAGTTTGGATACATTCTACACTTCTAGATGTGACTGCAGGTATTACTCCGATCCATGTAGCGAAAGCAGATGGGACACAGGACAGAAGTTTTCAGGGGTCTTCTTGCTGATCGAGGACCACCATAAACTGGACTTTAAAGGAGAAACACTAACAATATTTACATTATATAACAAAGGAAATAAGTTTCGGTTTTCAGATTATCTACACACTTTATATGCATAATATAATTCCGTATTCTATCCATTAATTTACTTTTGATTCCTAGAAATATTTACACTGAACGGCTTGGATTCAGTCTGGCGTAGCTGCAGGTGTCGACGTAACTTCACCGAGAGGCGTTCAAGGACCAGTCGGTGGAAAGCACGCACACGGCTGAATGGTGGCGCACGTTGCTACGAGGAAACACTGTGGGCGCGCGCACATGTAGCTGCCATGATCACCAAGATGCCAAGTGTGTAAAAGGGCTTTTGCCTGCCGACGACGTGGAGAACCAGGAGGAGACTATCAGCAGCAGCCGCGTCATTTACTCCTTTTGACTTTGCAACCTGTTGCCTTTTTTTGTTGGCTACTTTCCTCCTCCACTGGAGATTTGCAGGGAAACCTCTTTCTGCTCTGTCGATCTGTACCAACACAAGGAATCTTCAGCTATTAAACGTTCAGAGGTAGGTGAGCTCTAGCTCCCCCCTGTGGGCGTGCGTACCTACGAGTGTGTGCCGTGTTTTGTCAACATTTGAGCTGATCTATTTCAGAGCACTCGGTGTCCATGTCGGAGTCGTAGAGAGAGTGGCCCGTGGGGTCGCTGACGGGCGACGGGGGCTCCTGCGGGGTGGGAGTGTGCGAAAGGTGGGAGAGATGGGAAAGCGGGGAAGTATGCGAGTAAATCGTCTCCTGGGAAGTGTCTGTGCGAGAGTAGAGGCCCAGGTCTGGGAGCTTGGATGGCGTGTCGCTGAGCTCGGTGGCCAGATCGTAGCGGAAGTCCTCCAGGTCCACGAACCACTCGGGCCAGAAGCGCCGGCGGATGCGCTCACAGTACATGGCCAGGTTGATGAGCTCACCTGTGATGGACAAAGAGCTCAGTGAGACGAGAAAAAACAATCATTGATTTGGCGCTTTTCCTCCGGAACAGCTTGAAGGAGAACTGCATTTGTTTGACCAGTCTTACAAGCGTTTTAAGGTGTTAAAAGAGCATAACGCAGAGAAATTATTTCAAAACATTTTTATCTTTTAAGGCAAATCACATTGAAACAAATCTATCACACAGCTACCGCAATGTTTCACTCTGCTCAAGTCTGATTGAATCAGACTGTAACAGAATCTACCATCAAGCTTTAAGATATTTTAGATTTTAGCCTGCATGCTTCTTGCATGTTTTTTCAGAAGAAAAAACTTCAGCTTCGCAATCTTGGCATTCAGTCTATATGAGTGGAAAATTGAAAAGGCTGCTGTGACGTGTAGAAGACTCATCTGTCATCCGTTTCTGTCTCGTCTTTTCATTTTTTGGAGGAAATTACTACAGCAACCAGATCATTTCACCACTTCTATTTACATTTTTTGCATTACGGCAGCATTAGATTGGATTTTGTTATTGGCGATATGTGCAGATGCAGCAGCTGGTAACTCTGATACGATGTTTGTTGATACAATGGTCCCATTAGAGGACGCGAAGCAGAACAAACACACTGATAACATCTTTCTTCTTTGGGCCGTCAAACCACTGATCAGTAACGCAAATGCACAAGCAACTTCTTACTGAAGCACTTTATCACCACCTTTTGTGCTCTTTAAGGAGCATTTAGTTATCATTGCTGCTTATACTTAATATCTGAAATGTGCCGTTTCTCTTTTTAATGTCGTGACTGCACTTCTAATTTTGTTCTGCAACTGTGCAGTATGTCACATTTATTCATTAGTTTACTCAAGAGAAGATTTTTGATTTCATTTTGTATTTAGTTAGTACCAGATACATTTCTTCTTCTTCTTCTTGCAACCTCACCTTTGATGAGCTGCTCCGGTCGGGATCCTGGTAGAGTCCACATGGCCGGAGCCAGGTGGCCAAACACTGTAGCATCTACTGCTGAAAGCTTGGAGCCCATGATGTACTTCTTATCACCTAAGCGGGGCAAACAGAAGGAAATATGTCGTCACCAAATTAACAATAAAACGCAGAAAGACTTTAAATCATTTCCATTTGGGTTTATGTGTGGAGCAGTAGCCGTGGTGATGCTCAGCTGATGTTATATCTGACAGGGACTCTGGATCACATCCAAACAAACACACTGATTAAACATCAAACCACAAATAATACAAAACAAAAAAAAAAGAAAACACCACCAGAGGTCAGTGTTGAGCTGTTTGAGTTACCGTCTCAATAACTTTGTTGCACAACGAACCGAATGCTTTTAAAATAAGTTAGATCTGATGTGTCTGTTAACAGGAGAAACCATCTGATAATCAAAATGCTACCTAGCAAGGTGGCCAAGGTTCGCATGTCCTTCTCCATGAGGCTGTAGACCTCCTCCTTTGAGAACCGTCCAATCCCGTGGCCGTACATTTCCCTCTTAACGATCCCGCCCGTCAGGTGACTCAGGATCCACTTGAGCAGGTCGCTCAATGGTCCGCTCACCGACAGCATCTTCTGAGTCTCTTCCAGGTTGTCCACCCACTGGCAGTAAGCCATAGTCCTGGGATACAAACAGACGCCTTTGTTCAGCAACGAGAAAACATTTAAGGTCATTCTGTCTTTGGGGCAAAGACTAAAGGAGCATCTAGTTCTCTGGACATTTTACCATTTCACTAAGACTTCATGTGCCAAGCAAACGTAAAACACGCCCCTCGGAGTAGTAAGGCGACGGAATACGAACGCTTCTAATGGAATGACTACCGTTGAGATCCGTTCTCACCAGTAAAAGTGTTCCTCCACCATTTTGGTGATGGCGCGAGACAAGGCCCTCTCCTGCGGCGTCAGGCTCTTGTTCAGGCTCACGCCCAGCCTCTCCTCCAGAAACTCGACGATGAACTCAGTGCCGTAGACCTGCTCCTGGTTGTACTCGATCCACGGCATCTTTCCCTGCGGCGACAGCCTCCCGTCAAAGTAGTTCTGGGGGAGATCCGGGTCGATTCGGGGAGATTAGACGGTTGACAGAGCAGACGAGGGTGGAGGGCAGGTGGTAACAGTGAAAGCAGAAATAGTTAGCGCTAGTTTAAGAAGGAAAGCTCTGATTTTTTTTAACATCGTTCCTGTTTTATGGTTATTATTTTTACTGATCTCACCTGGTAGGGCAGGTCGGCCATACGGAGGTAGGTCTCCAGTTTAAGGCAGAAGGGGGAAAGGGAAGGGGCCCCAGATTTGGGCCGGGAGAACTGGTGGAGGATGATGGCATCTTTAGAGTCCAGCTCCTCTTCTTTTCTATGTGGAGCAAACAGGGACAGAGCTGAATGTCACAGTGTGAGCTCAGGGGATAAACTGCATCCTCTCAATATGTATCAGCAAACTCTGAAGTTTCATCTCAGGATTTGCAAGGCTGCACTTTAAACGAGTAGAGCTAAACTTAAGGACTGGATAATCTACCTCGTAGGAAATGTCCAGTACTTTGCGAAGGTATTTAACCACCATGAGAAAAAATGTGTGCATAGGCACCAAAGCATCCAAAGATCAAAAAGTCGGGTTTTCTGTTACGTGTCAGTAGAAATTTGTTTTCAAACTAAATAAAACCAAATATTTCTGGAATAAGTCCAGTATTGTTGGAAATAATTAAACAAGTCTGTAAAGGAAAAAAGTTAAAAATACAGTGAAAATGACAAAAATGCCTGCTTTATTTACAAAATAAATAAAAGTAGAATTTCTTCTTATTTCACAATACTTATATATTTTAGATTTAGGAATTGATCAATAACTGTATTGTTTGTTGTCAGGCAAAAAAAAAAAAAACAAACAAAAAAACAATTTAATAAGTATCATGATTTATTCTGATAAAAATAAATTGCTGACAAGTTAAATCAATTGGCATTTAAAGTTAAATCAATTGGCATTTAAAGATGCTCTAATAAAAAGGACTGTGGCATTGTTTTCTTGTTTGTTTGTTTGTTTTTCCAGTGTCATTTTTATGAGCACAATAAAAAATATCAATGTATTTGAAACTAAATGCAACTACAGAGAGTCATTCAGCAGTTCAATGTTACTGCTTCTATTGAAGGAGCTTATTTGATAATGGAGTCATATTTGTGTTTATGGGGGCTGCAGTATATCCCGTGACACACAGTCAAATACAAACAGTCCATTTCCATATTCTGCAATTTTTTAATATTTTAGTTTACACCTTTAACTATATGGTACCGGCACAGAATCAACCCCCACTTATTAAGGAGCCTTAAGGTTTCAGCTCTGCTGCATTTAATCTGGAGTTGAAGTAAAGATTGTTACAAGTGATTTGATTTCTGCTCTTTCTGTAAATGAGAGATCTTTGTTAGCTTGGGTTAGAAATGTGCAATGTCTTCCACTGTATCTACACTCCTTGAACCTTTTTTTTTTTTTTTTTTTTTTACATCTTGTCATGCTGTAAACAAACATCACAGCTCTTTAGTGAGCAGTTGTGCAACTTGACAACTGACACACAACAGTTGTCAAGTTCTGCCACAGATTGTTGGTTTGATTGGAGCCGTACTTTGACTGGCCCCTTTTAACACAAGAATCGGCTTTGATCTGAACCACTGAGTGACTGTGTGTTTAGCCTCACTCCGTCCTGCAGGCAGGGGAAAGTTTGCTCCAGTCTCAAGTTTCTTTGTGGTCTCTAACAGCTTTTCTTCTAGGATCGCTCTCTAATTATCTCCACCCATCTTCCCTTATGCTCTGACCAGGATTCTCTGTTAAGCGTCCCGACGGCAGGATGACGCCACCGCCATGTTACCTCACAGGGAGGGGCTTTCCTTAGCTACGCTGTCCTTCCACTTCCTGTTTTACAAATAACCTAAATAAAAACACAGAAGTTTGTTATTATATGAAAATAAACATACTTTTGGAACACTTTTGAGATAAACTTTTTTTTTACTTATTTTAATTTGCATTTCCTGACAGGCTTATATATTCAAATCAATGATAATCCATTAAAAATGTTGAAATATACAACAAACACAAGAGTGATGATGATACAATCCAATCCTGCCCACAGCTATGGCCATCTATGAAAACTCTGAAGATAATTCGATAATAAGCGCCATCACTACATCTATTTGGCGTTAATAAACACTTACTAAGCAGAGCTGAATTGAATAAACTACGATTTAACTTTAGAAGGAGACGGTAAGGCCAGAAGAATTAGTCACTCTCTGATGAAGTCAAAAGATTAAGACAAAATAATTATTTATTTTTAGTTTCTGCAGCTAGGCAAAATATCTGAAATGGTCAGTAAATTGGCACATTGTACCTCAGTTAAATGTCTTTCACAAAAGTGTGAATTCAAAGACAGGATATCCAACGTCCTTATCAGTTCACTCAAGCGCAGAATACTTGAACCGCTACTCTAGAAACACAGAAAATAGAGCCAGGAAGTCCACCAATAAGTCAACTTAGCCCTCTGGGGAAAAGATGTTGCATGTCAGTGAAGCATGACGCCGTGAAGTCGCTGTTGCACAAAGCCAAAAAAAAAAAAAAAAGGTGCATGTGTGAGTCACGTGGGCGGACGTAGCTCATCGCAGCGCAGCTGAACAGACAAACAGCTGAGTGGCTGCCAGCCTACGGCCACTGAGTCAGGATAACAAAGCCTTTCAGAGATAATCTACGGGGTCACCCTGTTGATATGAAGCCACTTATTGGACAGAAACACGCCTACAAATGCTCATGCTGCAGGGAGCTGTCCACTGAGTTCCGGTGCTGAAGTTTTTTTAAGACATCAAGCAGTATCTGAGGAGCTGTCTGTTTCAGTGTGGGGCTGAAAGGTTCTCCCACCCAAACAAACCAGATTATTTTTTTTTTGTTTTCCCTAACAAGATCAAAGACATTAGCTTTTGTTATTGGAGACAAATATCTGGGAGATGGTAATTCGATGCAGAGCACACAGAGAGGCAGAGAGCTGCAGTATTTACTGCCACAGCCGAATGAACAGCTTGATCTGACGCCGCTAAACAACCCCCAACCTGACCATCTTGGGTTACGAATACGCAATAAATCTTTTAATCTAAATAGTAAAATTCTTGATTCTCCCCTGACTTGAAGATAAGACTGCAAACATAGATGGATTAAACAATAGCTTGTTATTCTATCGCCCTATTCTTGCAAATTTTCTTTTACGTAAAATTCTTGTGGCTGTAGCTTTAAACAGGATGTTCTTCTTGCCTGTTTTCTACAAATGGGTTGCTCCACATTTCATTTAGTGGTTTCAGTGTGTAGGGGCCTGAACACAAACCGAGGTTGAAGCATTTCAAAGTTGAAAAACAAGTAAATCTTTGCTTCCTCTTGTCAGGTTTGGTTTGTGCTGACATCTCGTAGAAAATACCAATAAAATACGTTACAATGGATGTAAAAAAAATAATAAATAAATAGCAGAATGTGGATACTTTTGGATGACGCTAGATGAAATGAATCTCAAATGCCTGATATTTGCTGTAATTTCAAAAGTTGTGTAAAAGTGGAAGGGGAAGCTGAAATGTATTTAACTTTATCAAATCATAAGTGAGGCGTTTTTGTCATTGAGATGCAGACAAATCATCCTATATATATATATATATATATATATATTTCCACCAATGCATGCATGCATTGGTGGAAATTCAATGTGTTTGTGAGGATGGAGCTGGAGGAGGTGGGGGTTCCGTTACATCATAACCCACCCCTCACGATTCCTTATTTTCTGCCCGTCTGCGTCCTCACCCCGCCCAATTAAGTAACATCAAACCCTAAAGGGAGGATGCAGCAGAAATCGGATATCTAAGACGATCACAATTCACACAGAGCTTGCTTTCATCCAGCAGAGGCCTGCAGAGGAGGAGCGCTTTCTCCTCTGACCGTCTCCGTGCTGTTTGTGTACCTGATGGTCAGCAGTTCGTGCAGCAGATATGCAGCGGCAGCCAGCAGAGCGCCTCCGGTCACATACAGAGTCTTCCTCCACCACGAGTCCGAGCCCAGCGCCGACATCATCCCGCCGTGGTCCCGCAGAGGCCGGGCGACGATGGACCCGTAAAGCGAGAGCTGCTCATCGAAGCTCCGGTTCCGGCCGAGATCAACCACACACGACCCCGTCCAGGCGAAGCCGACGACGCGCCAGTGCATGCTCGGTGTCCCCCGCAGCTTTCCGCCTCGCTTTGGCAGGTCGGGTCTGCATCGGCGGGGGCGTCATGGGTCCCGACCGAGGCGGGGGCAGAGCAGCGGGAAGAGCCGGGGGGACACAGGCATCCCGTCCGGGGCTTATCCTCCAGCCACCGGGGAGGACATACTCTGAAGCCCGTCCTGAGCTTCCTGATTTGACCCCCCTCTTCTTCTCTACATTGTCAAGGCGGAGCAGCTGACGGCCGGTTTCCGGTTGGGTTTTTTCAAAATAAAAGTCGGGGTTTTTGTTGTTTTTGTTTTTAATCTCAAAATACTGACATGTTTTCACATAATTTTCCAAAGTCAAACTCCTAAAGAAGTGCCAGCATCATGCTGTGACACCCCTTCCTTCAGCAGGGATGGGGTAATTGTTAAAGGGAAGACAGATGGGGCTGATAACAGGGAAGTAAACTTAAAATGTAAAAGATGTCCAGAGAAGATTGGCTTTTTCCCCCACATGCAAGATTGCATAGTGTGGAAAAAGACTTGCACCATACATCACCATACACACATCATCCCCGCAATGAAACACAGTGGCAGCAGCACTATGCTAAAGTTGGAGTGAGTTGGCAGGAAGGTAGAGGAAAGAATAAATTTAGAAATCCTGGAAGAAAAGTCTTTAAAGGCTGCAAAAGGTTTGAGACTGGGATGGAGACTTTTCTTCCAGCAGAAGAACGACTCTAAACATACAAGGTGAGCAGCAATAGAGAAGTAAAATGTTATAAATTGTTCTATTATTATAATTTCGTTCACAGTAGTTGTTATAAGGGAGGACCAAATTGTCCCTAATGACACTGTGGCAAGTAAAACAAAACAAAATGCAGCAGCTAAAGCAGCAGTGAATGAAGTACTTTTACCAGTAAAAACAGAGACAAAACATCTACTCGTGAAAATGTGGATTCTGTTACAAAAAAACCAAAATACTGACTTTAAAAAAAGTACAAAAGGAGAACGAGCTAAAAAAAATCTGAACATTGATAATCTGAGATCTGCATATTCTGTGAAAACTATTAATTTTACTTTTAAATTTTCCTCAGATTTGTTTCAGTTCACCCAATTTAGTCTTTCAAGAGCACACATTTAGAAGATCCAAACAACCTTTGGAGGCTTTGTGTCCAGGACTGCAAATCCCTAAGAGCGAGTTTCGACTCTAATTTTGAAGGAGACACGATGTACTCTGAGCTACTACTTCCGCTTTCTCCTGCAGGCTCCGAGTTATGTCATGAGAATCGGTTGTACCAAAAGGTCAAGTAATACATGACAGTAAGAAGCACGTTTACGCGGAAATAATTAAGACTTTTCACTTAAAACGTAACGCAAGACTGTTAAAGCTTTGCTCGCATTTTTTTTTTTTTAAATTTGAACTGTTTGACAATGAGTGTTTTTGTTGTATTCCTCCCGCTTCACCACCAGGGGTCTCACTACTGTCCCCACTAGGGGTTGACATTGAAGTTAAACAACGGACTCCTTGTACCACTTTTATTGACGCAGTTCTGGAAAATCTTTTCATTTTATTATTTTGTGGAGAACGTAAAAAAAAAAAAAAAAAAAAAAAAGTTATAAAAAGTATATTTTTGACCCTTTGAGAAAAAAAAAAATTGGACACCTCTGTTTTAATCTATTGAGGGGATCATATATTATTAAAAAATATATATATACATATATAAACAATTTAATTTCGCTGTTTGAAATGGCAGTGGGCGTGGCCTCAAACAAAATAACATTTGTTCTGTCAGAATTACATTCTTCAACTTTGCCAGAGAAAGCAAAACAAAAGATGAAAGCAAGTGATTTATTAATACTATAGACATATTTCACATGTTACCTGAATGTGTGTGCTTTTAATAATGCCCACTCAAACACACCCTTCACTGAATCACACTGACAGACATCTCCAGGTAAATGCACACACACGTCACAGCAGTTTGGTGTTTTATAAGCCAGCAGAGGGCAGATAGAATGTAAATGACTCATAGAGCTAGTTTAGGTAAGCATTTTCTCCAAACTGTTGTCAACAAATTATTTTAAAGTTTCACAACAGAATATCCAATAAAACAGCTGAACTTTTAGCACAAGCGTCAAGCAAAACAAAGTCAGAACTTCCTTTAAGAAAGCAACAAATTCAAAATTGTAAAGCTATTTACAAAAGAGAAGGGATCGGGAGGAACAGTAATTTGCTTCCACGGAACTAATTTCCACTTTAAAGGCGAGCCTTCCACTTTCCCTACAGTTAGATCAGGCTGAAGACTTTTCAGAAATTAAGAGTCTTGCGTCTCCAGAGTGGAATATCTCAGTATAAATGCATTCAGAGAGCAGAGGTCCCTGAGGAACGAAACCCCTCCCATCCAGCTATCCACACAGATAAACCACAGCACTTGTGATCAAGTTTTCCCACGGAGCTCCGCATGGAATGACTCCTCGGGGTGGTTCAAGGATGTCAGGATCATCAAAATGAGTTTTTACTGAGTGATCACATCTCTTCCCTTGGTCAGCTTCCTGCTCCACTTTTCTCCCTTATTCATATCAGAGTGGTTGGCCTAATGGAGAAGGTTGGCTGATCACTGGAGACTTCTCAATCACTGAGAAGAGGAGGCCGAGACACTGTTACCCATTTATGATGATCGGTCTCTATATGATTGTGCAGTTTGTTTGGAAACGTTCAGCCCCTCCCAAAGTTTAACATCACGGATTCACATGGAAACGCAGACAGGACGCTAAGACTGGCTGTAGGAGTTGCTTTGGTTCCCATTGGAGCTCTGATCACTCTCACTGCACAAAGGAAACAGTAAGAAACAGCCAATTAAAATATTGTTAATATGTTAATTTAGTTTTTTTCCATCTAAAATTGTAGAAAAACAATTAATTTTTATCCAACAATCAAAACAAATTCAGTCAGACCTGTTCGGAGGTGGTTTGGGTTTGGGCATCTTGTTTAGAACAGCAGCTATCTCTTTCCTATCATCAAAATTTTTCCACTGGTCATAGAGCTTCAGGATGACACGGATGATCTCCAGGATCTTAAAAAAGAAAAAAAACAAAAAGAAAAAAGTGGCACGATTTTACCAGTCATTCGATATCCTCAATTGAAGGATTGTTTAACCTTTTATTTCTTGCTAAATCTCAACTGAATCTGTATTTCATTTGAGACTCACATTACAACATTTACAACATAAATGCCCACTGATATCAACCTTACTTTGTCCATGTCCACTGAGAGCTCAGCAAACCACTGCCTGGCATCTTTTTGCTGCACAACGCAGGCAACATGAAGACAGGCTGTAGGGGGGAAAAAAAACTGATTAAATCAGATCCAATAAGACTTATTTCAAGTCTGTAACCAGATTACGGAGGTGGACTAAGAAAAGGCGAGAGGGAACGACTGTTACCCAGGGCGATCATGAAGGGAGGGTAGAGCAGGCACAGATCTGTCCTGTAAGTATCATTCACTATTCGCCTGGGAAAGACACGACAGAGAAGACGCTGAGTGACGGCGCCCAAAGCAACGTGATTTCAGAAGTGCAGGACAAACTGCACAGAATCATACCAGGCCAGAGGCAGCAGCATGTCCTCCTGTCCCATGTCCTGCACGTACTGCAACAACGGTCTGTAGGGGTGGTACACAATCAGGCAGCAGTCCTGAAACACAGCAACACTCAGATGATCATTTAAAGTGCCCTACAAAAGCATTCATACCCCTTAAACCTTTACAATTTTGTCACATTACAACCACTAATTTAATAGTATTATGCACTTTTTTTTTAAACATTTTGTTGCACCCAAAGTCAATGAATGCACCGCATGTCATGTAGGGAACAATAAGGAAAATGTGGAAGCAGCTGATTCACTGAAAAAAGTGCATTTTCTGAACTGCAGTCTCTGAATGTGCAGAGCGAGTCGAGACGAGTTATTGTGACGTAGTAACGTGATAGAAAGTGTTTAAAGAGCCATTGTAATCTCATCAAGAACAGACAGTTAAAGAATTTACTTACCATCAACTCCAAAAGGTAGAACTCACACTCCAATATCTGGAAAGACACAAACCACATTTAAATGGTTTAAAGGGACCACGTTCAACATGTCTAGGTCTACAAATAACAAGCCTTACTGGACAATAAATTGTCCCTGTAACAATTGTGATTAATGTTCGTGTTGTTGTTTGGAGACCATTTTCAAATGATCTATTGGTAACGGCATAAGAAATCGACTTCGCCCTTTCAAAGGTCAATACATTTGAATTTTGTAAAGAGCTCTTAGCACTGAATCTTGGAAGATTTTTCAAATATCCAAAACAAAATATAACCAGAAACAATGAATAAAACGAAAATAAAAGAACACACATAATTATGACGTCCATCTAAACAACATCGTCCTTCAAAAAATATCAGAATGGAAGTTAATTAGTTTATTTTAATTTATCATGCAATTCATCTATGGATTGGTTATTACATATGTCTGAAAAATTCAGACCAAAATAGCTACAAACCTTTCAGATATATCTGTAGCTTTGTTGGGACTCTGTATGTGTTGCATTAAAGTTTACTACATTGATGTGCTTTTACAGATTTTGGTAATCTTATGTTCTTTAAGAATTTCATCACATTATTTCCAGGGATGGTGACCTTGTAGACACGAGGACTGTTGGTCTTAACCTCTAAACAAGCCCTAGACACCATCAATCTCTTTTACTATGTCTGCATTGTAGACAAGAAAAAATATGTTTACGTGTCACAAGTCTTTGGTAACTAATTCTGCGCTGTGTGAACCACTCCCTCCTTTTGTTGCTTCACCGCGGCCCGCTGTAATTTATAGCTGAGGCAGCAGTTTGTCAAAACGGTGCTGATGACGTTAATGCTTAATGCTGGCTAAAGAGAGGCGAGTGGACATATGCACGAACAGTAAACCTAATGAGTTTTTATCACAAGAGTGCCAACATTAGCTGTGGAATCTCACATACTGACGGACAATACTGTAGCGACAGCATGATACAGTGCAAGGGATTCCTGGTAAGCTGGAAAGGCAGTACATAAATAACTGCACAGGAAGCAGCAGTATGAACAGTTTGGGTCATCGTCTGGCTTTTGATGATGGGGTTGATTTTGGAGATTTTGGTTATGTTTCCAGAAGAAAACGTCTTTTATGTCTACTTTCAACCTTTAGGTAGAAATGCAATTATGAACTTAAAACATTTATCAGCTACCACTGACTCTCAATACCTCAAAGTTGTTAGGTCAAATTAAAACAGTAAATAGTTTACTTACGTGATTCATTCTGTAGGGGAATTCCTTTGGAAAGGCGTAGGAAAATCTCGTTTTCACTGTTTAAGGGAAAGTGAATATTGACATAAAGAAGAACTACACTGTGAAACTACTCTCAATTTTCATTGAACGTGTTCACATACACACAGACGTCGCAGCAGAAATCAGCCTGGTGTTGGACACAACTCCAAATTCCTGGAGAAAGGTATGAATGTTAGGTTCAGGCAAACACACAACGTAGCATAAATTGCAACAAGAAAGAAGAAGAAGGCAAATAGAACAATGCATAAAAAGGACAAAAAAAAACAAACAAAAAAAAATGACATGTTTCATCCAACAACCTGAGGTGGTAAAATTAGGGCGCAAACACTTTTGCCTTGAATGTTCTTACCTCAACTTTAGAGGCCAGGAAAACACAGGTAGGAGCCATGAGCACAGGATCTATACTTTTAAGAGAATACCTGGAAAAACAACAGCACCAGATAAAACCTGTTTCTGACAAACAGCAAAGAGATGGAGCAAAGACTGAGTTTAGACTAGAGCTGAAATGTAAAATACAACAGAGCGCATAAAAGTTCTGCAAAATTAAATACACTTTACATCCTGATATGGTGCACTTGAAATTGATTACATTGTGTTTTTTTTATCTAAATAAATATGTTATTTTAGTTAAAGATACCGTGATCATCATCTAACCCATAAAGACTTACTGCAATGAATCCCAAAAACTGACAATGGATGCTAACAGACCCAGAGATTAATTGAAGCGCCCAGATGACAAATGAGAAAAAGACTGACTTTCTAACACCGACCTTTAAGTTGCAACTTAAATTGATTTTTCTAAAACCCTACATTTGAAACTTAAGGGTATGCTGCACAGATCATGAGGGGAAAACATGTGACAGCAGCAAAACATCTTAATTCATGATGCGCAAAATAAAAATAACGAATTCGGAAAATAAAAGTCTCATTGTCCCATCACAACATTTTCAAATGAACCAAAGAGTCTTTCTTCAATGTCTTTTAAACTGACTTTCTTTCCAAGATCAGAAGTTAGCAGGAATAAAATGGACTCTGTGGCAATAAACTATAAGCAGCTTGCCTGGCATAGAAGCGTTTGAAGTACACTGTGGCAGTAGCAATGACCTGCTGTCTGAGCTTCAGGTGCTCACCCAGAGCCTGGATCACTGAAACACACAGGACACGAAATATATTGCAAACAGAAACAAACAAGCCTCATCTACAGCTAGACGTGATTATCTGGATTGCACAAACATGGCAAAAATATCAACCAAAGGATCTGGTGCTACTTTTGACACATTAATTTAGTACAAAATACCGTTTGCGAAAAATATCTGCAGCTTCCAATACTCCTCTTCTGTGAGGAACTTCAGGTCCTTCTGGCGCTCTTTCATCAGATCCTGTTTATCCAGAACCCACTGCAGACTTTTTGAGGGGAAAAACAAAAACAAAATATCTTAATAAGCGCACACAAACCAAGCTCACACACTGCACAATCAAAGAAGTGCAAACTTCAATAACAAAAACAGATATTTCCGTTTCATTTGAAGCTTGAATTTCTTCTCTTTGTGTTTTTATTTAAATAAGGTATTTTTCAGTGAGTATCCTTAGTTTTGAGAAACTAGCCCCTAGATTAGCCGCGGAGGCAGCTAGGCCTCACAACAAAGCCACACAAAAACAAAATGAAGAAGTAACATGTCGAAAATTTCTGAAAACTTACTAATGAGAACTCTGCCAGAAGTTTCCCGCCATGTCCAAGAGGTTTATGAAAAGGGAAATATATTTTTTATCGATAATATTCCCCCACAAAGGAACGCATATAGCAATGAAAGTAGTTCTGCTAGCGACAACGGGAGTAACATCAAATACCGTCCGGGTACCGCTTGATATTATTTGGTTCCGTCTCTTTCAGTGTAACGTTGAAATAAAGTATGCATGTGTTTTTATATGATCATTATAAAAGTAAAGAAAATAAACTCCTTTTTTGATTAATGGGTTATTTAAAAGCAAGTAAGATATGAAACTATTTAAAGGTTTGTGTAGAAACACACAACATGAACCTTAGTCTCCCTGTGAATACACTTGAAGTCAAATTCAAACAAGCAATGCCTGTCTTTAACAAGTCATATGTAAAAGCTAAAATCTGATATTTTATCCTTTACCTTAAATTTTATACAGTAGACATCTTTTTCACTCAAATTTTAGCATAAAATTCTTCAACTTTTACAGGGCGATCAGCAGGAAAATGCATCCTCCTGACAGTTCTTTTCTGTCAACAGGCTATAGGTTGTATGAATTATTTGACATGAACTTGGTAGATATTTGTAAGAAGATTCAATCATGTGTTGGGAGGGGTTCAACATTCTTCTGAAGCGGTGAGGTAAGGGCCATGATGAGTATAAAGACCCCTTCACTTCAAGCTCAGAGGAGGAGTGTGAGACCATTTTTCAGTCTTCAGTTAAAGTTTCATCCATCATCATGAGCCACAGCCCAGAGAGGATGTCCTCGTACCGTCGCTGCTTTGAAAGCGCATCTGAAAGCCAAATTCGGGTGTCCAGCCCGTCTCCCACCCGAAAGGAGACCCGCCACAGGTCAGCCAGCTTCAACAGGAATGTTGGGTGGAAGGGACCAGGCTGCAGAGTCCTCACCAACAAGCCTCGATTGACCAGGTGGGTCATCCCTTATAATTTGTTGCCACTTTTAAGGCATGCATACCCCACATACAAAGAAAATGTTAACATCAGATTTGGTTAAAGTAGGATACCAGACAGACAGATGAATTGTCACATAAGAAACACATACAGTAAAGCAGTTTGTTAGACATATACAAAGCAAATCAAGTGCCTGGGCAGAAACTCTAACCCATTTAGCATTTCCACTTGCAGCAGTACTAGCATGAGCACGCTGTGCTTGGATGTGACTAGTGGCCAGGGAGCGAATTTGGATCTGGATGCGACTGCAGCGCAGAACCAGGCATTCAAGCTGACTCGCACCAATGAGAGGCAGGAGATGGTGGTGCTCAATGATCGCCTGGCATCTTACATTGAAAAGGCAAGAGGAAGTCTATCTATACTCAGAAAAAGCATATCCTTATGTTCTCTTGCTTTGTATTGCATGTCTTAGTTATGCATTTTGATGTAATTGAGAAACACATTTTTAAGTAGCTGTTTATCTTCTGCTTTAGGTTAGAACACTGGAGTCCAAGAACAAGTTGCTGGAAGCTGAGATTGAGGCCTTGAAAAGTGCCTTTGAGAGAACAGCAGGTCTCAGGCAGCTATATGCATCACAGCTAAAGGAACTGAACAGGGAAGCTGAGCAACTGAAGGAGAAGAGGGTAAGGAAAAGGCTGCATCTAAACTTATCACGGTATTTTAACATCTCAGCTTTGTTTTCATTCTTTTAATTCATCTGCTTGTCGCAAATTTAGCTCAAACAATAATTTCACAAACAAACCTTTCCAGGACTCATCTTTGACATCGAAGGAGGCAATGTCCTGCCAGCTGGAAGTGCTGAAGTCTAAATATGATGAGGCTCTGGAGGCCAGGAAGCAGACAGAGCGTCACATTGAGACTCTGCGTCCGGTAATAAACACAGAAAAGATTATTAACTGCTTAATTATGTTCTTAGAATAGAAATTTTCTTAGTTTTGCCCAACCTTCCAAACCGCACGTCTGTTCGTCCCAGGATGTGGACAAAGCCACTTCAGCTAGAATTAAACTGGAAAAGCAGCTGGAGAACCTGGAGGCTGAGCTGACCTTCCTGCAGAGAGTTCAGAAGGAGGTAACAAACACTGCATGTAGGATAAAGGCTTTAGCATACCCTCTATTATTATCCATGGTGTAGTGATGGTTTACTTATCACTGAAGATGATAGGTATACATAAATTAAGACTTTTTTTGATTGATAAAGTGAGTATGCTATTAACACAGCCATTAACTTTGATTGAAGTTAAGTTTGATACATTTTCTGCAATGGTACATAACATTTTTTATAACTTTCATAGTAAATAGGCAAGAACAATTTTTTTTTTTTGCCAACTTGTTGACAAGAAAAAAAATTCTTCACCAAAATAATTTTTCCTTTTAAGTATTATTTTCATGTTATGCACATTTTGCATGTAAACACTCTTGAAAAGCTGCTGAAGACACACTTCTGTAATTATTTCTACATTTTCTACATCATTGTTCAAGTCTTCAGTTTTAAGGAGAAGGTCCCTGAACTAAACCTTCGATATGAAAAGAATCTGGACTAAACCGTGATTTATTTTGTGTTTCTGATCGATTGAAAGGAAGTCGATGAGCTGATGCAGCAGATCTCTTCAGCAGCCTCAAAGATGGACTTAAACTTCGACCTCCCAGATCTTTCCTCTGCTCTCACACAAATTCAGTCTGAATATGACAGCATTGCAGCTAAGAATCTGCAGGTACTATGCGACAGCAAAATCCGTTTTTTGTGCCTTACAGTCGTCAACATGCATGTGTATGGGCAACAGCAACAATGCAAGTTTAATCCAAGCACTGCTTGTTTTCAACCAGGAAATGGATGCTTGGTATAGATCAATGTTTCAGGACATGAGCGATGCGTCATCCAAGCACGCTCAAAGCGTTCGGAGTCTGAGAGAGGAAATTGCTGCTTATAGGAAGGATGTGAGTATGATTACTTTATTTATCTTACAGTACTCATAAACACCTCGAATTTGATCTTTCACAAACAAGAACAGCTTTTTCTCCAAGTTCATATGCACGCCCATTTCCATAACATTGGCTTAGTCAAATTAACCTCTTATTCCGACAGGTGGTACCAGGAAATCTCAAAACCACAAGCAATGCACAACCTACGGGTTATTTTTGTACCCTCTGTTTATATCAAAGGTGCCGAAAAATTATTATGACTTGCAACTTAAAAAATAATCTTTGACAGTGTCAGGCCTTGAATTCTTGTAATAATTTTGAAGTGTGACTAATTTGAAAACATTGGGTGAACTTAAATGATGCTTATCTCTGTGCACGTTAAGATTCTGAGCAAGGAGCGAGACTTGGAGTCACTAAGGGCGAGGAATGAGTATTTGGAGACGCACAACCGTGACGCCAAGGAGAACCAGAAGAAGCTAGAGCAAGAGTTGGAGGTGAATGACTAATGAAGTGTCGAGACTCAAGTACAATTGCACAACTGATTAGAAATTAAGCCATTTCTGAGTTTTAATTAATATTAAAACAGATATTGAAGGCACCGGTCCAGCTCTCTCTCTCTCTATGTCAACAGGAACACATTGAGGCAGTTAAACAGGATCTGAAGCTCTCCAAGCAGAAGACTGCTCTGCTGATGAGAGAGTATCAGGACCTTCTAAATGCCAAAATGACAATGGAGATTGAGATCGCCACCTACAGGTGAACAAAGCTTCAACAGACAGCTCAGTCTCAGTAGGGAACACACTATAAACTGGACATTCGCCACGTTAGTAGTGTATCACTATTCCTGACAGGATTGCACTGTTTGTTTAACAGAAAGCTGATTGAGGGAGAAGACAACCGTCTGAGCACCATTACTGGGAAGCTGCCTCTGACTGATCACCTGCATCTCACAAACAGCAGCCCCTCTGACCGTTTATCATCACTCACCCCCGTTACAGGGACTTTGAAACTTGAAGGCCCCAAATGCTCAGTCAACGCAGAAACACCTCCAGCTGCTGTTTCTATAGACAACCCGGGTGATGGGAACCTGCAGGCAACTGAGAAGTCTGAGAGGAAGACTCTCCTCATCAGGTAGACTGTGACTTTGGCCCTCAGCGAGTATAGACTAATTAATAGAAAAAAAAAGTCTCATTCATATTTCTGCTTTTTTTTTTAATCCAGAACAGTTAAAACAGATGAGGACACCTATGTGAGCGACACACAGCAGTGCACCATCTCTATTTCTGGAGCTGCTGAGGACACAGATGAAGAATAAACGTCTTGATGTGTGATGTGTTCTGATCACAAGCTGCAATATTATATTCCCCACGCTTTTATTACACTTTGAAAATCCTGGAAATCTCTGCTCTCCTTCACAAGAAGGAGGAAATCATACTTTTGTATGAAATCAGACCTTTTCAATAACATACTAACTCCAGGTGCTTAAATGTCTGCTTAGAACTATGCCTCACTTCTCTGCTTATTTAGTCTTCTAATGATTCCTTGACCTGTCTTTGAAGATAACAAAATAAACAGCAAACAAAAGCATTTCTTTATTATTTCTAATTTATTATGAAAAATTGAGGAATTTCAAGTGACATGTAAACTTTCTATTTGTTTTGACACCTGATTCAAACATGTTTAAGCCTCAGAAATAAGTTGAAACAATTGATTGGTTAGCCATGATGTTCATATATACAATGTAGTGCAACCTTGATATCACACAGAAATCTACCTCTGTATGTGATACTTTCCATGTTGTGCATATTTTTTTAACAGTTACGAAGAAAGAGTAGAAAGTGCAGTTAAACAGTTCGACATAATAGCACCACCCTAGGAAAGAGATATATTTATCTGATTTAGAAAATGATAATCAACCGGTATTCCCTTCAAAATGTTGATTTTGCGACAGTGTGCGAATTTGCCTCTAATGCAAAGGTTTGGGTTCATCGCCGACTCCCCCTGCCAGGCCATATACTGCAAGGCTGACTTCATGAGCCAGGGCGTCCGCGCTCTCCTGAAGCAGAAAAACGTCACCAGATTATTCAGAATGGTCCAATTCTCCGCAATGACACAAAGAAATAAAAAAAAAAAAACATACATAAGAGGGCGTTTCTAACCTGGGTGTCTGCCTCTGCATAAACTCTCACCACGTCCTCGGTGCCAGAGGGCCTCACAAAGGAGCGGGCCTTTTGATGCTTCTTCACCAAGTCGTCGATGGCCTCCTGCAGCCCTGCTGGGGTCACGGCCCGCCTCTCTGCATCGGTGGTGTCAATCACTCTGCGATCGGAGACCTTACAGAAAATAAAAATGAGAAAAAAAAAAAAAAGAGTAAAACTCAGGATGACTGAAGGTTATAAGTGAGAAAAAGTGATCAACTTTTATACGATCACTTTCACTTTACTGATCACTTAGTGATCAGGAGCCCATTTATGTGCTATTTTACGCTGATCTACCACAATAAACCCACATTAAATACATTACAGGCTGCCATACTTAATTTTGCCAGACATAATTAAGGCACTGTATAATGACAGTACATGATGCTCTGTTTGTGTACCTTAACTTTAAGCTGCCTGTTCGGCAGATCACTGTAGATGGCGTCCCACTGCTGAACAGTCATCCCTTTAATGGCCAGAATGGCTTCAATCAGCAGCATGTCAGAAATGGCATCTCCAACAGTCTAAAGAAAACACTCGCATTACAAATGACATACTCTGTCTTTGCTGTACTTTTTGATCACAGTTCAGTAAAGTGGTGTATATATACCTGGTTGGTGATGTTGATGGTATTCTGCAGCAGGCAAGCAGCTTTCTTCCTCTCATCATTGATGTTGGTGTCATTGACGAGTTGCTGGATTTTCTCTTCAGCTCCATCACTGAACAACACCTGATCACAACAGAAACATATTTCAGGTCCAAACACCGAAGAGAATACATTTTAAAGTTCTGTGAGAAACGGTATGTCAAATGTATTTATATAGCACTTTAAAAACAGGTTTAAAACTCTGCAAAGTGCTGCACAACAACAATAATAAAATAAGTTGATGAAAAGGAAAAGAGAAACAAGAAAAAAAAAAAAATATATATATATATATATATATATATATATATATTAGAATAATAAGAGTACTAATAAGTTTAAAAAAAAGGTAAGTGATATTTTCATTCAAAAGTGACAGGGTATAATTAAAAATAAATTTTAAAAAAAGCATCCATCCAAAACCAATGCAATAGCAGCTGTCTCGCCAATCTTGACCAGGACATTTGCTTTATACACAAGATACCAACTACTTTAAAAAATAAAATCCTGACAACATAAAATGAATTCATAAAGGACACATTCTTTCTAACAAGACTGTAACTGCAGGGTCATGAGAAAAAAAAACAGTTTAATCTTTGACTGTGTGTTTCTACTTACTGTCCCATGGCCGTTTGCCTCAAAGTAGACACCAATATCAAATTCTTGAGCAGCGTGATGTAGATGCTTCACTCCAGTCTTAGTACACTTTACAATTACCTAAATGTTATCAAAAAAATCTAATAAAAATTTCTGTGTGAATTCTTTGAATACTTTGTGAATAATATCATTTTGTCACCTTCATGGTGTTCTCCAGGTAGTGAGTTGAGCTGCCATTTGCATAAGCAGTTTGCACCACTGCTATCTTCAGATCAAGACCAGCCTGTGTGTGTGTGTGAAGAGGCATTTAGAAACAGTTTGACTTTCTCGATTTTTTTTTAAACACAAACAATTTTGAGAACAGACCTCATTAAGGAGCTCTTTCAGAAAGGTGCTGATGAGAGTAGCTATCTTGTCTCCATCAAGGAGGTGGAAGTCACCCTGAGAGTCGGTGTAATAATAAACTATACGGTCAGCATCGCCATCGAAGGAACAGCAACGATCTCCAGGGTTGATCTTGATGCCTAAAAAAATGTGGTATTTGTTGTGTTGCAATTACAAGTGCCTCATAAAAATAAGCCCTTATGCGTTTTTGCAATTGTACATGACTGACCCACACAAAGTAGCTGAGTGTGTATGTGGACTGTCTCTACATTTTTGGATTCACAACTACACTATAATTTGGTTTAATATAACAGGTTCCTAAGGACAATGTGAAATGTCAGTATGTTTCAACAAATGAAGGCCTAAACGTACATTTTTTGTCCCACCTGACCAGAAGATTGTCTTTTACATCTCTGTTTTAAGCCCAATATAAACAGAACTTCATGTCCAGTTGTTTCAAAAATACTTTTCTTTCTGACACGCTTTCATAAGAGTCAGATTTGTGTGGTGCCCAACTATTGGTTACTCTATTACAGAAACTAATCTACACTCTGCTTACTAATGAAGTGGTTTCTGAAGTCAAACAATGCCCAATAAAAACTGTGGAAGCCTATGTTTGTACTGGTGTCTATTATATTTCTATTTTATTTTTTACATTGATTAATCTGTTGGCTACAAACAGATTGATCTTTGGGGATAATAAAGTTCATCACAATTTGAACTGGTTGCAAAAGATTTTATTTAGTGGCATCAGAGTAATGAGGGACACCTACATTTTTAAACTTAAAATGTCTTGAGAATCCTTAATGGTTTACATTTCACAACACAATTATGTGTTTATCTTTGTAGGTCTATAATCTAGAAAAAATTCATTTAAGTTAATGGTTGTTGATGATAAAATGTGCAAACGTTCAAGAGGTTTAATATCTGTGCAGAGAGCAATGAAAAGGTGCAGATTAGCTGTTGCTGTGTATCCTGAGGCTGTACCTGTTGGAAGTTTCTGCTGCACTTTGACAAAGTCGGCTCCGCATTGGTGGTTCAGCTTTCCTCTGCTGCCATCATTAAAGACGGAAAGCTGCATGTGTTTTTTCAAGTGACTCTCCATCTCTCGTACCTTTAAGGCCCCAATGCCATTAGCGCCATCAACTCTAAGGTGCTTCTGGTCATCTGTACGATTAGACGCCTGGCAGAAAATGAAAATAAAAATGTTATACAAACGACATCGGAGGTGGGACACACACCCGGAACACACCTAAAATCCTTACATTCTTGGCGAGTTGAGAGAAAGCTTGGCTGAGTTTGTGGTAGTATCCCTCCACTGTTGCCTCTCCGTACTTCCCATGCGTGTTCTGACAGCAAACCATGTAATGCAGCTGCGGGGTGGTCACCAAACCGTAGTCTGACAGGACAGACAGACAGCGTGAGAAGGCAAACAAACAGAAAAAAGACGTGAAAACAGCAGAAACAGATTATCTGATCGATACCTTTGCTGTGACCACCGAAGGCTTTGACTCCATCCAGCACGGCCTGGGAAAGGCTAGCACTGCTGCTCCTACAGTCGGAGAAAACATTCACATAGATGTGAATATGCTGGATTGATAAAATTTTTTCCATCTATAGCCTTTTTGATCATACCTGGTATCTTTTCCCACAAATACGTTGGCTTCTTGGCTCATATCGATGGCCTCCTTCTCTATGATATCCTTCAGAGTCGTGAGTAACTCGTCCTGCTCTGTGTTGGCCAGCTGGGTGGCATAATCTTCCCATGACGATGTCAACATCTCTCCCATCGGGTCAATAAGCTTCACACCATTGTCCTCCTACAAACACAACGCAACTGTAAAGGTTGTGTAAAGAAGAACATGAAGAACTCCTCCTGATTCAATGGCTGACCTCTGGGTTGTGCGACGCCGTCACCATGACTCCAATGGTGGCTTTGGTCTTCTTGGAGCGGAGTGTGGCCAGCAAACCCATCCTGAACATGATGTGGTCCAACTTGTTGGCATTGGTTCGAAAGCCGGCTGTGCCATACTGCAAAACCAACCCTGCTGGTTTAGGGTGCAGCTCAGACTGCTTGCTGACTTCTTCAAAATGGGCCATCTCTTAAAAGCTGTAAACACACAGATTAAAGAAGTTAGTTTAGTAACTTACAGAGAAAACTATTTAATTTGGATGTGTCCAATGAAACTAAAACTAAATTACCAGACCACTTACAGAGCGGAAACAAATTTTAAAGGGAATAATGAATAAAATATTAATTCACAATTTTAAAAAAAAAATTGTATTTTGAGATGAAAATGGAATTTAACAAATTAAACATTGTAAGTAAAGATTTGAAGTGGGAATGTTGCATTCCGAGAGGGGAAAAAATGACTTAAATCAGGCCCTGAAAGCAGCAGAGTGACTTCTCCCTTCAAGCGATATGACAGGGCAAAGTATATACACACACCCTGATGCTGCATTTGGAGCTTCTCGCTAGTAAACTAACGTCATGTTTCCAGATAAACTCTAAACGTAAGTTAAAAAAAAATACAGTTCCAAGAGGGGAATCAACATTTCCGCAGTAAGTTGTTATTTATTCACTTACTCACTGTCTGTGGTCTTCAGAGCTGCATTACAACCATGTAGTAGTAAATGGAAAACTTCCTGGTTCCTCTGGTTCCGCCTTCTCAGCGTGACAACGTGGCCGCAGTTCACGGTTCACCTCCGGAAATCCCGCCTTCAGCGCGTCCGCTTAGAAGGCTGCCATATTGGTCAGGGCAAGTGGGACGGGACGGGACGGGACGGGACGGGACGGGACGGGACGGGACGGGACGGACAGACACAGTTTGTAAACAGTTTTTTTTACAAACTGTTTTTATTATCAATTTCCATTGAATTAACTCTTGTTTAATTCCAATTTAGATACAGACATAGAATAAACAAACGTTACTATTTATGTTATGCAACTTTGACTCTAACCTTGTTCTCAATAAAATAAAATATAGAAGAAAAAAAAATCTTACCAAAAGAAATTGACAAACCTAACACGTCTAGCCATAATAGATAAAAATATTCACGCTATGCTATAACTAACAAAATAGAAGCGTCACTAAAATGTCCCCATTTTTAAAGAGGCTTTGCAAAACTTTCACTGGGATATTCATTCATTAGAATTTTTGTAGCGAGGTTTGCGCTTCATTTATGTGAAGAACTTGTGGTTTTAAAATATCTACGTGATGCGAAAACGCGTCAAGGTTCTCGCTGAGGGAGGAGCGACTTGATGGAGAGGTAGGCCGGCCGATTAAATAAACAAACGAGACCAGGGAGGGAGGCGGGGGAAAAGAGGAAACTCCTCTTCGCCCTTTTCCTGTTCGTGGCATCTTGCGCTGCGCAGCGTTAGCGACACCACCGGGAGCTGTGCGCATATTTCCTATCGGTGTAAGGAGCACCGCAGGCGGAGGTTTCCGAGCAGATCGACAGGCAGTGCGGGTCTCTCCGCCTGATATGAAAGAGCTTCTATCCTGATGCACCGATGCGGGAGGAACTGCGACTCATGGGGCGCTGATTTGCGTTTTGCATTTTTACAAACTCGGATGTGTGGTTTTTTTGGGGAGGTTTTTTGCACGACCCGAGAGGCCTCGCATACACGGCATCTTTCTGCAGCTCTATTTTTTTTTTATTTTATTTTATTTTATTTTTAAATAACTGCTGCAGGCTGAGAAACGAGCTTTCAGTCACCGTTGAGCGTTACATAACCGAGTGGCTTTAGCTGTCCAAGGTGCTGAACCGAGCGGTCGAACCTCAGAACGGGGGACGAGCTGTGGGGAAATACACAACCTTGTGTGAGTCTAATGTCATAGCGCACGTTTTTTTTTTAGCGCAAAGACATAGATCATCTGCTGTTTGATCTCGTTTTATTTGTGTGTGTGTGTTTCTTTTCCGCCCACACAGAAGGTCAAAGGCCTGGAAAGCACTGGATCCCACCTCGGAGAGCAGAAGTGGAAAACCGGTGAAGATTGGTTACATTGCTCACATTTTTTTTTTTTTTTTTTACTTTTTATTTTTTACTCCACGCCATCCCTCGGGGGAGAAATTAGTTTCTGCGGTGGTTGATAGCGCGGAGAGGGAAAATGTCGGGGCAGACGCTCACGGATCGCATTGCCGCTGCGCAGTACCAGCTAACGGGATCGGATATGGCCCGGGCTGTCTGCAAAGCCACCACTCACGAAGTGATGGCGCCCAAGAAGAAGCACCTGGAATGTAAGTGCAGTCCTTTTTTTTTTTTTTTTTTTTTCTCTCAAGCCCCCCTTTTATGTTTCTCACGTTTCCTTTCAGCCAATAGGCTCCACGCCTTTCACACAGTCCCAGACCACATGCCATCACCGCCATTATGAACAGTTCTTTTCTGGTTCCTTCATCTTAATTGGGTGTGGTGCCATAAGAAAATTATGTAGCCATGGCGATGACCCCTTTGGTGACCCTTTGTGCCTGTCTGAAGTGAGAATGATGGACATCCGAGATCTAATGTGGTTGCAGCAGGCTCTATTTTAAGACGGACTGACAAGTTCAATGAAATTCAGTTTTTGTGTGTGTGTGTGTGTGTGTGTGTGTGCGTGTGTGTGTGTGTGTGTGTGTGTGTGTGTG
>VMRN01000001.1:11016576-11057589 GCA_010277015.1 Poeciliopsis turrubarensis
TGTGTGTGTGTGTGTGTGTGTGTGTGTGTGTGTGTGTTTTTTTTCTGGGTGCAATAATTCAAAGCACTTCACACTTTTAAAACAGACTTGTAGAACGCAGTATCATAATACTTAGAGAAGAAATCAGGATTTTTTTTTTTTTGTTCCATGAATTAACAGGTTTTCTTACAAGCAGAAAAGTAACAATTTTCCGTATTGCTAAAATAAGACAAAAAGAAGTGGAAGAAATTGCAAGACTCCCATGATAAACCGAAGCAGACGACAGTGAAGCAGGAACAAGTGTCGGTAGACGCTCATGCTGTGCTCCATTTACCTCTGAAGTTAGAACTTGGATCTGGGAATGACACTCGACCCAGTTTAACCATGTCCCAGATCTAAGATAAAAACACAGAGGGTTTTCCTTATCAACAGTGACCGGGCCAAGGTTTGTCAGCAACACCAGCAAATATCAATGCTTTTCTACATGTTGTGTTCTTTCAAACACTATTGCAATATGTTCTTTAAATACATCTTTATATTTTCTGTGTGAGTGAATGATCACACGAACTAAAAGCAATCTGAAGAGCATTTTTTTTTCCTTTTTCTTTTATCCTATGGTGACCGAACTACATCAGCTGGATAAAACCTTCAGTGGGTTGCGCAGCTGACAAACTGCTTCTAGCTTGTCAACTTTAGTTTATCTCAATCAAAGTTATTGCTGGTGCTGCTTTTGTTTCTACGTCATGGCTTTCTCAACCTGTTACCGAATAACTAAATGTATATTTCTCTGGGGAAAGTGTAGTAGAATCATTTAGTCAGCTGACTAGGGCAGGGGAATGCTCTATGATTCGATGTGCCACACAACATAAGAAACTCGGATTTTAGCTGTTTAGAAACCAACAATTAAAAACTTGGTCCGCCACAATTCCAGCAATCATCCACTACTGGTTAGAGGCTGGCCAAACAATTCATCTGCTAGTTTGGGCAATACAGAAATATAGCTGATAATTAATTAAAAAAAAAAAATCATAATCACTGTTTTATTGACACATGTTGGTTTGAGAACAGGGACCATCTTTAGACAAGTCATCATCAGCCACCATCGTGACTCATCGTGGCACTAAGAACAGATGACTTATGATCTTCTTCGCTTCGTGTCCCTCTACATTTTTCTCTGCACCTTGTCAACGCCAGACATCCCCTGGTTTTTCACCTCATTCTGGGGCCGTATATCTTCTGATCCGCTCTCCTGCTGAATAATTTAATAATGAGCCAATGACTGCTCTGCATTATTTACGGAGCCAAAGGTGGCGAGGCCAAAGCTAGAAGGCACCAGAGACCAGCGCTTCCTCCTTCCTTGATCTGTCACTGTGTGTGTGCTTACATTTTTGTCTCCCTCTGTAGCTGTTCTCCAGTGCAGACTTTGTCATTTTAGCAGATGACTGAGCTGCCTGTGTTACACATCTGTTTTACTTTCCATCTCTTATGATGTCTGATTCAACTCCATCCAAAGCACAAATGTTATGTTTTATGTTGTATTTTCAAGCATTCACTTTATTTTAAATCTATTTTAAATCTATTTTAGTGCAGCTGAGCAATCTTGAATGTAGGTCACTGTGCTCTTCAGTGCAATTTTTGGCCAGGGTTAACACACTTATCTCAAAGCACAGGAAAAAAGGGTCCTGTGGGAATAAAAGGGAGCTTCAAAGAAGCAGAAAACTGCATTGAAATAACTCATACAGATTCAAACCACTTCAGCCGATCCTCATTCATAGTTCTCTATTTCCAGTGCAGAATGCAGTCATTGCTTCTGACATGCTCTACAGCCCTTGGAGTGGACATGCTAGAGACTGTGGCTGCCATGGCAACTGATTGAGAGTTTCAGGGTGTGTCATGATGATGACAAAGGCAGAACTCTCTCTCACAGATGGTATTGGGCTTTGATCCAAACACACACACACGCACACGCAAATCTGCTTTAATGTAAGTATTACTGATTATTCAGATTTGTAGCACAGAAAACAAGTGATTTTAACATCATAAAAATATAATAATCAAAGTAGCAGAGTGATTAAGGAGTTTCACATTGGACAGGTACATTCAGATCTGTGGTTTAAAGATATTAAGGGAGCAGAAGAGCTACAGGATTTTGTTGAAAGAAAATCAAATCTCTTTGCAATGTTTTAAACAATGACTTCATTACAAAGCTGTATTAAGATGTTAGAGACACGGCACTGAATTTCACAAATCATCTATTTTGTCATACCAAGGTATTGGGTATGTGTAAAAAGAGGGTTTCTATTTTTTTTTAAAGAAATTTCAGAAATGGAAATTAGTCTAAAAACATAAACAAATCTGACTTCATCCAAAGTCGTGGTGCACACTTAATAGTCTAAGTTGACCAGTAAATATGACACAATGCATTTAATTTCAGCCCACTTGCTTTGTTAAAGGAGACTAATGTTGGACTGCTAACAGTTTAAATGCTGAATGGAAATCAATGTGAAGTAATAACGTTGCATGACATTTAGCTTGTTGAAAGTTTGTCCAGAGCCGAATGTTTTCCTGGGATTAGCTGTGGCGCAAAGACAAAATAAATTCTTGTGAAAAACATTTAATCCAAACCCCCAGCTGTCATGTTAGACTCAGTTGACTTTTTATTTGCCGTTTCATATGCTTGCTAAATGTGCCATTAAATCTGTTGAAGAAACCAAACAATGAAATTTAAAAATGCTTAACATGTGGCGCATTTAGTAGTAAGATTTAACTTAATTACATTTTTCTTAACTACCAGGTTGGTTACAATAACAGGTTTTTATGTAGAAACTTTCATCTTAAGTGTATTTCCTACATAGATTCACAAACTGTTGAAATCCTTTTCAATTTATGATCTCATTTGAAGAGATTGTTTACATTTGTGAAGCTACTAATGTAATTCAAAAGTTATTATTGTTATTTTTTTTCAGTGAGGTGCTGCTAAAGGCTTTAAGCAGTTAAAAACGTACCTGCAATGGCTTCTTCTCCTGGCATTTTCATTTGGAATGGAAATAAATTAGCTTGTCCTAAAGGTTAAACTTGACAGCTCTAGTCCAACAGATGACAAAACTTTACCAGAATATGTGTGGAAGAGACTTTCACCATGATTCAACTAGTATTCCTTTTATATCATCCATGTTCAAAAGTTTATTTATTCCACATCTAAAACATAAACCTTATTATATTCTACAATTGCTGGAGAGTATTAGCTACACCATTATTTGCATTAACCAACTTAACAAGCAAATTCTGATTTGATCAAATTTGCTTCATAAAATGTACATCTTAATAGCGCCTTTGGTTATAAATGACAAACTGCTTATATATATTTTAATGAGTCTTTGCAAGAATACTGTTGAAGACTTACAGAGCTAATATGTTTATGATGGCTGGGTTTAAGGTGAAATTATTGAGCACATTTTCAATTTGAATTGATTTCCATTTGTCTCTTTCAAAATGTTACCTAGATGATTTCAGAGAAAGTCTGTTATTTTATTTCATTTTCAGGTAGTTTTTAGTTGTTCGCCCTTTTATCCACAGTTTAGTAGGTCGACAATTTTGAATATCAAGAATGAAAAGTTTTGGTTTGCATAGCTACAAAAATAACCTGATACCTGATTATCACACCTAAAGAATTTACATTTGTAAACATAATTTCTTTGACAGTCCTGCTGCTCTTGGCTCCGCCTGATGGTTTGAGGAAGCTAAGCAGCTGCAGTTTGCTTATATTTTGGACCAGCTCAGCATCAACATTAGGAGTTATTTACTTTCTGAAACTTTCTGGCTACAACTGGAATGATTTGTTGCGTAACATATCGCAAAATTATCGCAGCCAGCCTCAGACACAGACACACTTTCCCCGCATGAGGCTTCACAGTTCATTCTTAGAACCCTTCAGTGGGCTGTGGATTACCGTAAGAGCCTTTATATAGCTCTGCCAATCCTCATTACGCATGTGTACACACACACACACACGCACGCACACGCACACACACACACCCACACACACACCGGTTTTGTGCCAGTGTGTGTTTGCTGCAGGTGATGACACTACAACAGCGAGCATGGATTAGTGTGTGTGATATTGCCCATCAGGCAACACGTTTCTCACCTGTTAGCGGATATGAAAGCAGGTTCATATCTGTCACAGTGAGGAGGAGTTGCATATCACATAAAATGGGTGTGTGATGCTGGATTCACAGTGCTTGTAAATATACTAGACTTTTACCGTGTTCGTGACAATATAATGTTACATAACATTTCACCAATGTATACCGTCTGGGAGTGTATATTAGGAAAAAAAACCCCACAAAACTGGTTAGAGGATAGAGACAGAAATCAAACACTGAAGGATGTGAATGTGAAAACAGGGAATTACTGAAGAATGCAACAGTTTTGGTAGAGAAACCTTGCAAAAAAAAAAAAAAAAAAAAGATCTAACATTGCTGCTGTCTGCATCCCAACATGAAACATCATGCTTGATTAGTAGCATTGCCATCTGGTCAAAATGTTCAGAGGTATTGGAGTCTAATTAGTTCCCCAAAGATCAGAAGAAGATCAGTGAGCATCAAAATAAAGCCAGATCAAATATTCACATTTCTTTTGATTTTGATCGTTTCTTCTTGTATTGTTTGGTTCATTTCATGCTGAAATGATTGTCATGCTGAACATGTGCTGGTGGAGATTATGATTTTAGTTTTCACCCTGACCCATCAAAGTTAGTGGAGGGGGCTAACACTATAGCTAACAAATGTAATATCAGTATAGCTGTTCTGAAGTGGACTTAAGAGTAAGATTTTCTTTAAAGGACCACAGTTTTATTATTTCATGATGCCCAGAAACCTTGACATTTCAAATGAATACCTAAACATGATTTACATGATTTAAAAAGAAAAAAATATTACTTCAAATTTAACCCGGATGATGTTGTCACACATCTGGCCTCCTCAATGCAGCACATAGCTACAAAATAATTTACTAAATATGTATCTTATCACAAGTTCTCATGAAGGACGTGACTATTTTAGAAAGTTGGTTGAGGTCAGTGGCTGAAGCTTAAAAAGCACTCCAACCAATTTTTCAAGACAGCTGAAAGTCCCACATCTGATTCTGTAGTATGCAGCCTGAGGTGTGCACATTGTCTGAGGTGCACACACTGCACCAAGTTTTGAAAGTCCACTTTTTTTTGAGTTAAGAAAGAAGCAGAACTCATCCTACTTGTCAGCCAGGGAGCAGACATTAGCCAGGTATAATGAAGAAAAGGGTGTGGGAAGAACCCTTTTGCTGAAGCTTTACGAGGAGGCCATCTGTTCACCTTGTCTGCATCTCCGGTAAATCCCCCTTGAGAGCCACTGAGCTGCCAACCAAGACCTCAGTGAAGCTGAATTAGATGATGAATGGAGAAATAATGCAGAAGAGAGAGGACTGCCTGTGTCTCTGGCAAAAACAACCACAGAATGGTGGCAGAGAACAGCATGAACACTCATAAATAATCAAAGTATAATAATGCAAAGTACTGAGGCTGCCAGCTTGAATACACTGCAGTCTTAAGTGCAGGATCAGCAAAAATAGAGTTGGAACTAAGGGCCATACCGTGTATCAAGAACATTTCTCCCAGACCACAACACCACCAGCAAACTGAACAGTTGATGCAAAGAAGGAAGAATCCAGATTTTCTTGTTTGTAGGAAATTCTGGTCTGAATATTGAAGATGAAATCAAGTCTATTTGGATCATGCAATGTTCCTTCAATATGTTACACACTGATATTTTACTATCCATTGACACTTTTGAAGGTAGGTGCTGTAAATAGTACTTTATTTTTGATTTGCCAAATGTTATGGTCAGGATTCAGATTATATTGTAGACAGTTTCATTCAGAGAAAAAAAAAAATCAAACAGACAAATAAAAGCAGAAGCTTATCTGAAATAATACATTTTAGATAAGCTAGATATTGTTAATGTACTTCTTCTTGTATTGATCTCTGAAAAGGCAAGTTAACACTACGCATACTCAGACAGAGAGCAAATCTGCAGATATTGACAGACGTCACCACTAATGGAAGGAGGGGAAGGTTGTTTCACTTATTAGGTCTGAAATACTTGAACACCCTGCACTCAAAGGTATGCCAGAATAAAAATACTCCAAGGTTATAAGTGAAGGACAACAGAGAAATGCCAGAGAAAAAAAAGAAATAGCTAGGCAACAAGTGTGAGAAATGGGCTAAGAGGAGTTGGAGCTTTGACGCTGTTTGGGCTCAATATGTGCCAGCAGGTTGTAGAGGAAGGGGGGCTGGGTATCAAGGGTTGGATGTAAACAGATTATTACTAATCACTGATTCTGCAGGGAATGTTTTGAACTCCTCCCCCATGTCACCAGACACAGAAAACAGAAACAGTTCACAATACCAGGAATGTAATATGCATCATCAGAAAATTACTTAGACTTGTTATAATTAAAATAAAATACAATGATGAACTAAAATAAATACATTTATGTTAAAAAAAAAAAAACATGAAATGATCAATGCTACTTAACCAAATATAATTGAATAACTTCATGTAAAATCTTGCTCTTCAGTTCCATGTTACAGTTGCATGTCTACACTTTATGTTGCTCCTTGACATTTTGTATGTAATTAGGTATTCATTCAGTGATCCAGCCCCTTCACTTTGGCTACTTCTCTGTGTGATCTAGAGTCTGATGTGACAACCAGAGGCAAAGGACATGACACTGCATTTATGTTTTTCCTCTTCAGTGTCATTGTGTTTGCTTCTGTATGCATGTGAGAATCTGGCCACAGGCTACCTCATCGGGTCTTCCTCCAGGCTTAAAGCTCTCTTGAGTGTCCAGAGAGGCTCTGCGGTGAAGAACATTAATTAAAGTTTAACTAAAGCACTTTAATCACAGAATAGGTTGTGTAGACATTTGTTTTAGGCCATATACCTGTACTCTCATGCTTAATGCCATGAAAAAAGCTGAGGCTAAAAGGCGGAAAATGGAAATTTTGTGTTTGTCTTTTTTATTATGTATTTTAAGAAAAAAAAAACTCATCTTTTTATCATTGTCATTGCAGACCTAGTGTCGGCCACCAACACCACCAATGTAAACATCCCTCAGATGGCTGACACGCTGTTTGAGCGATCCACCAACGCCAGCTGGGTGGTCGTCTTCAAGGCTCTAGTCACCACTCATCACATATGCGTCCATGGCAACGAGGTTTGTGGGTGTCATTTCGAGCACATCTGGGGCTGTGGACGTGGGCTACTTATATCTCACGGAAACGTGTCACATTACAGCCAGATAATGAGATGAGATGATACAGAACATAAACAGCAGAAGATGTTTGGATCTTACCCAATATGACTCCGTAGATTTCAAATTCTAGTTTGACTAAACAAAAGACTATCAGATAATGAATAGCAGGCCAGACTGTTACAGCACCAATAGGAAGCTTTGAAGCAGATGCTGACTTTAGCAACAGTTGAGGCTAATAACTCACCAATGGGCATTATCTTCAAAATGCTTACAAATCTCTATACCGTTTCGTTTAGCAGGCATAACTATTTCCAGATAAACAAATGAACTCTTTCCTTTTTTACTTCAAAATAAGAGTCTCAAATGTGGATACAATATGGTGTCAAGCTTAAAGCTTCCACGCCTACATTACATCCACATTCGAGACTTAGAACAACAGGAGAAATCACACTCTGACAAAAATAAAATATACCTTTATGGTACAAATTTCACAAGAAATAATGTGACATTTTAATAGTTCGGGATCTCATGTCACATAAAGCTTTTGAGATAAAAAAAAAAAAAGTATTGCAAAGGTAAAGTTTTGTGAACATTTAAGAATTCAATGTTTGGATGCTAGATTGTAATATGACACGTATTTTGCTGTTTATGTCTTTTTCAGAGGTTCATTCAGTATTTGGCTTCCAGGACCTCCTTGTTCAACCTCAGTAATTTCATTGACAAAACTGGCTCTCATGGTAAGACCAATAAACTTCAAAACCACAAAGCATACATAAACTGTATTCTAAAATATGCAGCGTATTTTTTCAGTCAGTTTTCCCATATGAAGATTTTTGTTCAGGTTAGCAGAAAGAGGGCATCTGAAATAAGGCCGGAACATTTAAATAGAAGCGTGTAACTGAGATTATTATTCATTTGGGACATTTTCTCGACAATGCCAATTTGGTCGTTTGTCCTGATTGGAGTTTCTGCAAAAACAGTCCTCAATATTGTGCTTCAAGAAGAGGTAAAGCAGGTTTAAAAAGCTACTTCAATTTTTTGATAATGCATCAAAATGCATATTGCTGTATTTTCTCTTAAGATCTGTCTCCACACATGCAGCTACTATTCTTCAGCTCACAGCTTTCCCTGTTGACATTGTTTTCGTGTAAATAATTTTATTGGAGGGCAAGGCCCGTTTGCTTTCCATGTGATTTGATTTGTAAACACATTTAATAATAACTTAGTATTTGCTCTAAGTGTTGTAAAATACAGTAATTAGTAGTTCAACTCTCACCCACACAGACAGCTTCATGAGCTCAGGTCACATGACACAGAAGAAGGGAGGCAGCCAATTCATTTTTTGTTCCATTGTGAAATCGCAGAAGTAGTTGGAAATCATGCAGATTGAAAGAACATCCTCTGATTTGTTGTAACAACAAAATGATAAAATAGGCCCTTTGTCATGATTTGTGGTAGTTGTGGTGTGGAACTAAACACAGAGAGGTGAGGCAGCAACTGAGTTTGATGATTTAATGAATTTCTCAAGTGAGTACAAACGTCCAGGCAGCAAATGTGAGCAAAAGCCAGGAACTCAAACACTGACAGCAGCTGGAAAACTTTACAAGACAACAACATGACATACGACAGCTAAGATAAGGATCCGACGGGAACACAGACACCGGTGATTATAAACACAAGAGGCGTTGATCAGGGGAACGAGACACACTCCTTACCATTTGGTGGCGGTAATGCTCACCTAGCGTTTCTTGTTTCTTGATCACATTTTAAAAAAACGTCCAATTGAAAACACATTTATGTCATTAAAAAATCTTACACCCTTTTAATCAAAATAGTTACATTTTTTTCAAGCTTATTTTCTAAGCCTTATAATTTTTAAGTTTGTATTTTTTAAAATTAAGAAATAGAATTTCCTGGTTTTGAGCTAAATCCTATTTAAGATGGATTCTTTTGGGATGAGGAATGTCTATTTGTTTAGCAGAAAGGTTAATGACGCACAATTTTTTCAGAATCAAAAGAGATATTTTCTCAGGAAAACTTTTTCTGTTCTTTCTCATTTGCATATCTGTGTAGGCTATGACATGTCTACATTCATCAGGCGGTATGCACGATACCTGAACGAGAAAGCCTTTGCCTACCGCCAAATGGCTTTTGACTTCACCAGGGTGAAGAAAGGGTAAGTTGAAGCAAAGCCTCAAACTGGGGGATGTAAACTCCACAATAGATGACATCGCCCAGTTCTGTAATCATTTCATTTAAAACAACAGTGGTTCAGCTTAGCATCTAGTACTTTATTATATAGGCTGTTGCTCAATATAGGGCAGCCATATTGGATTTTGAAGTAGGTGCAAGGGATAGACCTCTCTCACTTGGGATTCTGACTTTGGGGTACTTGCTGTTTATTTGCTTTGCTTTGAACTTGGGAATTTAAATTCTAAGTGAGAGTTAAGTTATAAAAATGTGTTTTTTTCTGTTATGTGTCTTTACAAAGAAATAAAAAGTTGCACATATTACTTGTTGTGCGTTTCTTTGAGCATAGTGGTACTGAAGTGGTGCTTGTTATTAAAAGTTTCCAACACAACTCTGCTTTCTGTGAAACAATGTTTGCCGTATCTTCTCAGTGCCGAGGGAGTGATGAGAACCATGACCACCGAGAAGTTGCTGAAAGGCATGCCTGTCCTGCAGACTCAGATCGACACACTCTTGGAGTTTGACGTGTGTATTTATATTTTGATAGTCAAACCTGCTGTAAGTGTTCATTTTATTGATCTGAACTTGCCTCATTTCAGGTTCATCCGAAGGAGCTGAACAATGGGATCATCAATGCTGCCTTCATGCTTCTCTTCAAAGATCTGGTGAAGCTGTTTGCATCCTATAACGATGGAATCATCAACCTGTTAGGTCAGTAGTGAATGAATAATGAAGACACTGTTTAATAAGAACATTTCTAAATGAATTTGTGACGCTTCCCTTTGGTTCCAGAAAAGTTCTTCAAGATGAAAAAAAGTGATTGTAAGGAGGCCTTGGAGATTTATAAGAGGTTCCTGACCAGGGTCACGAAAATCGGGGAGTTCATGAAGTTGGCTGAGGTGAGTTCAAACTATCCTCTACATCATCACTGTCATACTGACATTAATTTGGGCTTTTGGATCTTATTATCTCTTTGCTTTCACAGACAGTGGGAGTGGACAAAAATGACATTCCTGACATCAACTATGTGAGTTATTTTTCATAAAAAGTCATGCTTTTTGGGTAATTTATTGCTTTGCTGCTTGGAAGGATGACGATCAAGAATCTTATGCACATGAATCCCTCCATTCCTGATTTACACCCTCACACAAACACAACCAGACGCCTGTGCCTCACCCCTATATCTCCCCACCCAGTGTCTCCACCCAGGGGTGGTGGTGGATCTAGCTGATTCAGATGACGAAGACTGCCCCTTTACACCCCTTGAGGACCCGGTAACCACAGAAACAAAAGGGTGCCCTGGCTGAGTGCCTGTTTAACTACAGGATGAAGTGTCAGCATGTCGATCCTAATTTGATTTGACTTCACAAATGTTTAACACGTTCATATAAATGCATGAATTGCAGTGAGACTCTGCAGGAACGTCTTCGTGTTTCATACACCAGTGGATGCTCCTCTGCAGTTAGGTTATAAAGGGGCACCCATCAGTAACTCCAGTTTTCTTTTGTCAGGCTCCCAGCAGTATCCTGGAGTCTCTGGAAACACACATGAACGGTCTGGAGGACGTAAAAGGTGGAAAGAAAGGGTAAGGCATTGCTAAACAAACTTCTTGATCGGAAGAACTTATCGCGTGCAAAATCCAAACATATTGGGGTTCATGTCTTTGAAACTTCCCCCTACTTTTTGTTTCTCTGCTATAACTGGACTCCCTTTTTTCAAATTCTGACTAAAGCAGATAAACATTGAAAACCCAGAAGGAACAGTGAGATTTGGATATAATTTATTAGTTAGACCAGTGATTGGGAATGTTAGTTGATTGAAGATGGAAGAAGCTAGAATTGACACGAGTGTAGAAGGAACATTTCTTTTGCTTCCTTTAACTTCTGTTCTGTTTTTGTTCTCTTTTGTGTTGATTTGGGAACACCAGTGAAGGGTGAGCACATGTTGTTTTGTCTGAAGCTTAACAGGTCCTTAAAGACTACCTACATGCATTTACCGTTTTCAACCCACCAAAGAGGTCGATGTTCACATGTGAATTATGTTGCTGTACAATGTCTTATTAGTCTCTGCTGCAACTTGAGCTTCTTTTAAATTCATCAGCCAGGAAACCCCAAGTATTGACAAAGACAAAAATCAGTATTTTATAGAAAAAGCATAAGCTGTGTTCAATCAAGACTTTTTTTGTTTGTTTGTTTTTAGTGTTTGAAAAGCTTTCTAGAAAATTCTCCAACATAAGATAGATTTTTTTTGTTTGTTTTACTTTTAAGTTTTTATGTTTAATATGTAAATTCCCACAACTTACTTCACATGTGAAAATGTGTGTCCTGGTGCAGTGACTATATGTGCGATCTTTGAGGAAAGATCACACATGTTTAAATAAGACATGTGTCTTGAGGAAGACACATGTTTAAATATATTGTATAAGTTGTAATGTGAATCATACGAAATGTGAATCAATGTGTGAAGAGCATGCCTTTCCAAAGTGAATTTGGCTAAAAGGGAAAAATAAATAACACTTTGATCATGTTTGTTGTAAAAGTTGCATTCAAGACACAGCTTTTCACTTTGGAAATAAACTCTTCATAGAATCACATTTTGGGTATTATTATTGATTTCCTGATAGAAAAAAAAAATCTCACTCTCTGTTTGTTTCAAGTAGAACTTTTTTGTTTAAACAAACTTCTCACAATTTCTCATTCTTTCTCACTTTCAGGTCTCCAACAAAGGTGAGAAATTCGTTTAAATCAATCCCTCATATTTTTTTGTTTTGCTCTTTCGATCAGACACACCAACTTGAAGGTTTTTCTTTCCCTACATATCATTCAGGGGTCTCCAACAAACAACGTGTCTCCAACATCGACTCCAGCCAAATCTTCAAATGCCGTTCCTACGCTGCAGCCGCCTCCTGGGGACGGAGCCGCCGCCGCCGCCGCCGCTCCTGAGCCAGCTGAAGAGTAAGTTCACTGCTATTCGTTCTCATTTGCTCTCCTGTAGGTCAATTTTATTTGACATCAGCCGATGTTATTCCTGATTATGATTAGGACAGACAACCTAGACGGCTTACTGCAGTTATTAAAAAGGTAATGAACAAAATGGCATGCTTCACAGTCTAATGATCTTATGGATGCGCCAGGAAAAGGGCAGCTGATATCATTGTCAATCTGATTGATATCAGAAGAACAGAAGATGTGGTGCCTGAAATCATGTTGTCCTTTGTCAGCCATCATCACTTTGGATTAAAAAGGCTTCACGGGAGGAATATTGGTGATAACAAGGCCAAACTCAAATCAATTATTTTTCAAATGATTAAGAACTCATTCATCTGATGTCAGGACTTTCACTTGAAGGGAATTCAAAGACAGACGTGGACAGCAAAACGAAATGTTTCATGAGCATTCCTCTTATCTACTTACAGGTTTTATTTCCCAAAAACCCTCTCATATCTGTACATGGCATTTTTATTTCTTGGTTCATTCCAGGTTTAAATGAAGGTCACATAATGTTGTCTTCATCAAGAATAAAACTAAGATCAAATATAAACCAATGATCCTGATGTTTGTGCTATTCTTTAGTTCTTTGTTGGACTTGGATCCTCTGGCCTCCACTGGTCCCACAGCGCCATCAGCTGCACCGACATCTTGGGGAGGTAAGAAGCTCCGTCTGGTCAAATCGCCTCCTACAACTGGGCTGAAAGTGCTGCTATTTGGACACATAACACATAAACTGATACAAGTAATCTGTGTGTTTCGAAACGGTCAGCTTCTCAGCAGAAATGTTTGACAGCTTCAAGAAATAATTTTGGAATCTAAATCAGGAACCTTTCATAATAAATTCAGTCTAATGAAATGTATGTTTTCTCCTCTGATGCGCTCCACAGACCTGCTTGGATCAGGTGAGTGTCACGTCCCTCTGTGTTTAACCTCCAATATCTTATCAAGGATAGTGCAGTAGTAGACCATCTTGATGCTACCAACTTTTATTCCTTGCAAGCACTAATATAGAGTCAAAGTGACGTTGACTCAATAATAGTGATTGATTTTCAAATTAATATTAAACTAGACTTTAGTTTAGTGCTAATGTCACATAGTTACCTCCCTGTTTGTCTCCTGTTCTCTTTAGTCTGAGTACTCTCTTTGTTTCTCTTTGCCTCTTCTCTCTTCTCCCTCCACATACTCCATTGTCTGTTTTTGGTTTAAAACGGGGGCTACTTTTATTATTTGGCAATTTTTTTCACTTATGTATTGAACCTAAATTATATAAAATGGTTTAATTTAATTGGAATTTTGCTTTAACTGTTTTTTTTTTTTCCTTTCTTCTGTCACTTTGGTGACTCCTCTGGTCATTTTGGTTGCTCCCTCTGGGTTTCTTTTACTGCCTATTTTTGGGGGGGTGCGGGGGGGATTTGAAACACACCTACCCCACTGGCAGAAATGGGCGATTCCTTGCTATCTGAACCCCCACTCGCCGCAGAGGCCGCCCCCTCCCCTGCAGCAGCAGTGCCCACTCCTGCAGCGGCAGAACCTGGCGTCTCTCTAGCTCCTCCCACTAGCACAGCAGCCGCCACTTCCCCTGGTGCCGCCAATATGGATCTGTTGGGAGGTCAGTGGGCTTCCAGAACATTCTCTGCAAAGGAATACCTCTGGGAAGCTCAACCCTGAAACTCATCTCACTGCACAAAACACACAAGCACAGATACATTCTCAATCACATTAAGCATGCACAGTGAAAGTATTTGTCCTCTTTCAGATTTCTTAAGTTTGTTTTTTCTTTTACTTTTTTTTTTTTTTTTTTTGTTCAACTTAAATGTTTGCAGAACTCAAATTAATTTGAATACTACAGAAAAAAAAAATGATCCGATGAAACTTTGATTGTAGTTCTTAAATTATGATTTCATTTATCAGGGGAAGAAAGTGATCTAAGTTATTCTGGCTTTGTGCTGAACTGGTTGTCATCAAACAGCTGTTGTCAGCAGTTGGAAGCTGTCAGTCAGTATGATGAGTTTTTCTTCTTCTTTTTTGTCAATCTTGTGTGTAGCCAGAGGCATTTGATGCAAAAAACTGGATTTCTCATGTAATACACAAATGATCATTTCCCTTTAAAAATGATCTCATATTTTGAAAACTGCGTCTTGTAATTGTTGTTGTTATTATAACTATTTTATCACTGTTATTATTATTATTATTATTATGATGTTTGATGATCTGAAACATTTAAGTGTGACAAAAAAATATCGTGAAGAGGATAAATACTTTTCTCACAGCACTGTAGGTTAAGAAAGAATATTTGCACGATATAAACAAACCATCCAAAGCCGTCACTGCTTTCCACACTGAAGCACGTTCCTTCACTAGGAAGTACTGTCTGAGGGGTTTTCTTATGTTTCACCTTATTTATTTTATGTAACTGCTTCTGAAAATGGCAATAAAGGAAGGAAGAGAAAGAAAGAAAAGTGAAGAAAAGAGACACAATTAAAGAAGGAAGGAAGGAAGAAAGGAAGGAAGGAATTAAAGCAACATTTTTGATTCAGAAGCCTCTAAGCCTAAAGCAGGTTAAATGTATATTTAAGTAATCTGTCTTAGTTAAATTTAGCATAGAATAAATCCAGTATAAAAAGGACATTCATTAATTTCTTCTATAATTCAGAGGCTCTACATTTATATTTTTTTGTTAAATATTAATTTGTTGTAAGTGGAAAAAGATGAAGAAAATAATACAGTTTTGTTTCTTTTTCTTATTACCTTGCATCAATATTCCTTCAGAAACACTTTACACTCTTACAGCTGGCTTGCTTCTAAACATCCCTCCAGATTCATTGTCACATGCATTTTGTTTGATGAGCTGGCATGCTTTTCTTTTATTTCATTGGAAAGCAATGCCGTGAAACCCTCCGATGTGGATGGATACAATTATAAATGGCACCTGCAGCATTGCGTAGATGGCTTATTCTGCTCTTTGTGCAGTAGATTAATCTCTGTGTACTGCCTCCTGTCTGTGTATCCATTTATCCATTCACCTGTCGGTCACTGACGTTTTGTGCTTCTGCTTTATTTTATTTATTGTTTTTACTGTTTTTGCTCAACTTTTACAATGAAAAACCAGGATGTAATTTGCCTTCTTATGCAAATGCTCTGTGTTATCTTTGTTTTCTCAATACTTTCTTTACCTCTAAGGATCTATTGACTTTTTCCCTTTTCCTCTTTCATCTAAACCTCCGTCATCTTGCCATCTCTTGGCGTTTCTGCCCTTCGTCAGACGCCTTTGCTACACCTGCTCCTTCCTCTGAGACCACTGCTGCAGCAGCAGAGGGTGGGGCTGCTGCTTCATCCACCCCAGCCACTAACTCTGGAGCTGGTGGGTGACTGTAAATCTGAGCGTGTCTGGTCTGCATGTGTTGCGAAAGAGTTGAATTTGGTGTAAACACAGATAACCCAAAACGCTGTTTCTTTCCATGACTTGTTCGGAATCGTAAGTTATATTTCATGAGGATGTCATGTTTTCATTTTTATAATACGGACATGTTTTATTATCTCCCTGTAGACAGAAAGCTTAATGCTTTATGGTTCTTGTCAAAAAGCATCTCGCCATGTCATATCTGAATCATTTTGAACCTGTCCATATCAATGTTTCTGAATGCAGGTGGATGAAATTAGTGATGTTGCAGCTGACATCAGCGCACGAAAGATGGTAGTGGGATATGCTTGTCGCAAACAAGATAAGGCATGTCAATTGTCTTCATAGAAGGTGTGCGGCACTATTTGTGTGATGCACAAAATCACACTCATCTGGTTTTACACTTTTGCTGTCGTTTGTCTTATTAGAGGTTTATGTGCTGCGAAAGCAGTGACTGCCTGCTCCAGTTGTTTGCATTTTTTTCCATCAGAGAATCTATTTTTAGCTGTTAATATTCCTACTGACAGCTGGAGTGTGTTTTTATATTTGCAGGTTTTCTTTTCCTTTCATTCCTCACATACCTTCTTCTATCCTATGCATTTTTGGGAACTGCACAATTTTATTCCCATCACATGAGACACGCAGAGCAGTGCAAAGAATGTGACAGTTCTACAAAATAAAAGCATCATTGGTTATATATTAAGGAAAATCATGAATTACCCTAAACTTTCAATCAGCGTCATCATCCTTATTTGATCTGCTTTGTGTTAAATTCATTGTCTAACATTCCCTCTCCCTCTCCATATGTTAAATTCCTTAACCCCAAAGACCCTTTTGCGCCGTCGGATGGCAAAACCAACACTGCATCTTCAGGTCTAGATCTTTTTGCGATGATGACAGTGGAGAACAGTAGCTCACTGGACGTCTGTTTTAGCTCTATGGAGACTCAGCCCTCCCCTTCCCCATCCCCTTCACCGCTCTTCACCTCCACATCCACCACCATCACCACCACTGCAACCATTTCAGGCTCCAGCATCAACAGCACAGCGACGGACCTTTTTGGTGGTAAACATGAGGCATACAAGTGAATTTGTGTTTTACGTCTTCCTGCTCTGACTGGTCTGATGCTGCTCAGTTAAATCTGTCCTATGCTGTCTTGTTTTTCCTAATATTTTATGGATTTTTCTGCATTCACAACTTATGAAAAGTTTACATATACTCATATAATTTTTTTTATATTTAAGATTGCCTTTAAACTGTTTTTGTTTTTTGGGTGGAAGGTTCATACAACTCCAAATGAGTTCAAAAACAATAATTCAATACGTGGGATTTAAACTGTGTTGACTTTATCTAATTCACAGATGATCAAAGTTACACATAGCAGCACAAATCCATGCACAAGCCTTCTATAGTTTATGTTCAATGGCAAATTCCAAAGAAACAACATACGTACTTTCTGTTGCTGATAGTTCAATCTTTTTCACATGAGACTTTTCCCCAGACATCATAGGGCAAAGCTGACACAAATTTTGGTCAAGTTGTTCCTCATCCTCATTCCTGGACCACGATGATGTTAGAGTTGCTTCACTGTGGATAGTAAAATGTTATTCAAGCAGTTTCCAGTCATGGCAGGTTTGAGCCTTGGTGTTTGCTAACTTGGCCTTGAACATCTTAATCAATTTATTTCTCCTGTCTATAGGCTTAATCTCACCCAAACTTTAAGAAAAGCTTGTTTACAGATTGTGTACAATATTCCCAAGAAGAATAGTTAAATAGGTAGCCAGAAATAGGGAAGAATCTTAATGGGGACAAAAATGTGAAGTCAAGGTGCGATGTCCTAAAGAAAACACTTTGTGTGAAAACTACCATAACTTCAAACTTGTGCACCCAATTCTTGTTGCTGAAACATATCAATGCGTGCCGTTTGATTATTCCACTGTGAAAAAGCAATGATACAAATTGATCAAAATTAATATGACCATCAAACCCTTTACGAGTGTCTTTGAACTGTTCAATGCTTCTGTACGTCTCTCCTCTGTTTGAGAGTCTCATCAGCAGGTTAAGGAATTATTTTTAAATTGTCTTTTCTCTGTTTTGTTTTTGGTGCGCATGCCTTCATAGATATGTTTGACTCCATGCCAGACTCAAGCTTCTCCAAAACGGACCCATTACCCAGCACTGACTTGTTTTCAGCAGGTATCCTTCTGCAATCGGGTTTGCAACCTTGCGTGCACCTTCCTATTCTCCCAAAATCTCGTGCTGTCTTTGCTTCCAGCTTTGTCCTTGGCTTTATCGGGCAATAGAAAAAAAGAGAAAAAAAAACATGATATTGCTGTCTTACAGGTTAGCTACAGGCTTCTCACCTTTTTGAAGCGTTTACTTTTGTTTCTTACCTTTTTTTCTCAATTCCAGCATGTATTGCGTGCACTGCAACTTCAGCTGTTAGTGCATTATAATAAATAAGAGTGATTGCTCAAAGTGCATTTGTGCGACTGCGTGTTGGGGTCTAAACATCATCTCCACCTTGCCTTCTCCAGCCGATTTGTTCAGCTCCTCTGCACCCATCCTCCCCTCTGCACCACCACCCAAAATTGACACAGGAGGCATCATGAGCTTGTTTGGTGGTGGGTAACATGAATGACTGTCTGCCCTCAATCTGTCTCCACGGCTCTTGAAAACACCATCAAAGGAGAGAAGGGTGTAATCTGGAAGTTTCCCTTCTGTGGTTATAGCTGCAGAATTTCCATCTGTGGCCTATGTTTATCTGCCTCACATTTCTACCTCTTCCAGCATCACATGGTCAACTTAGTTGAATGAGATTACAGAACATTTTGGTTCTATTTAAATGAAACAGAAGTTGAGATGTTTTAAATTGAGTGAGTGTGTGTTTTGACTTGCACTGTGGCACCATTTTTAACTTGAACTGTTTTGTCTGAAATTAGCGGCGTTGGCGCAGAAGGCTGACTATTCCCCTTGTTTACCCTCATGCTGCGCTGGAAATGGCTGAACGTGTTTTGGCCTGGCATGGCATGATGTGGTCATGTTTGGGATGACCTGCGACAGAGCCTGCAGGAGGGGATGCCCCGGCTGCTGCTGCTGCTGCACCAGCTGCTGCTGCTGCTCCTGCTGCAACTGCTGCTGCTGCGGCTCCAGGTTCAGAGCTCATGTCAGGTAAATCGTCACGTGTTATGCACCAACCTGCATATGTGATTTGCAGTCAATATATTACACACATTTCACAGGCTTTTATGCACAAAGTAAAATACGTCTCTAATTCAATGTGGGATTTTATCAAATGGACTTGTCTTTACCATAGAGTTAAAGGAATTTTTAAAATGTGTCTCAGAGCTGTTTGCGTGTGCGTGTGTGTGTGTTATTGCCCTTTTTACCTGCAAGCATTCGTCTCGTCTTTGCATGATGCCTTGCCATTTTGAATCTAATGTCCTCACATCAACCCAGAGCATTATTCCGATGCCATCCTTTCTGGAAGCTACGCGGTGGCGTTTAACCTGTCAAATCTGATGCTTCACAGTATTTGCCACTGTTTCTATTAATTTTGGTATCTGTTAAAGAAATAGTCCATCGTAATTCAATTAAACCCTTTGTGGGTTTTTTTTTTTTTTTTGGTGAAGATTCCTTTTAGTTTTTAAAACTAAAAGGCACCATACACATATGGTGCCTTATAAAAGCCATGATTGGACTTTTTTCACATTTTGTCATGTCACAAGCATAAAACTGTAGAGTAAATCGATGGGATCGTGGGGTGAAAATTCACATTCCAGCAGTGAAATGATTATAAATTTACAGCCAGACATATAATGGAAGTCTTTAGATCAAAACTTATTCAAGTGCTATGATGGCCTAGTCAAAGTCCAGACCAGTTTCTAAATTCTGTGGCAAGATATTCACTGACACATCAGATATTTTCTATAAACATTGGAGTTGGCTTTGTTGTTTTACACCAAACTGCCTGGTCTAAAAAAATGGCCTAAGCTTCTATGCAAAACCGTTAGAAACATACTCAAAGACTTCATTTCAATTGGTATTATATATTAAATTTGTCATTTTCTCTGTTATATAGTTGTAATAATATCACTGTGCGTGTGATATGCTGCACTTTTTCAAAAAGAAAAGAGTAATGATAAATATTACACTGTGCTGATAGATGGAAAGATCCATTTTGAATCAAAATTGTCAAACAATCAAACTGTGCACTGACAACTTCTGCCCCTGATTAAGTTCAAATGTATTTAATGTCATGAACCAAATGTTGGTTGTTCAACAAGAATCACAATATCCAGACAGAACAGCTTTGTGAGAAAGTTGTCCCCAACACACAGAAGACACAGCAGACAGAATGTCATAGATGCTGTGGAATAAACGTTTGAAGCCTTTGAAGGAATATCAATAAATGATTGTGTTGCTTTTGCAAGGCACCATATTTGTACACTACTGATTTTGTTGTTTGTGTCTAAAAAAATAATGTAAACACTCAAGGCGTCCTCAAATCCTGATCCATGTTCATCAGTGCCATTTACCTAATGTCTGCTATACTGCTGCTTTATTGCTTAACTCTGTCTCTTTTCCTCTTTCTATATAAAAATCTCTACTGGACTCTTTATCACGCGCTATTTAAAAAGCTCAATATTTCTTTCTCACTTTGGCATCTCTGCTTGTTTTTGCTATCCTCTCTTTTTCCCCTTGTGCCTCCCCTGCTCTCTTTCTCCATCTGGCTCTTGGGCTGGCTCATTTCTTGCTTCCTGCAATTTGATTGGGTGAGTTGCCTTGCTCTTTAACACGCTAAATTCCCACAGTGCACTGCATTGCAGTGGCGCAGCTCCACTGCACTGTCCCCTCCACCACCAAGATGCTGGATGCTGACAAAGACTGTCTGTCTGTGTAAAATAAAAGCAATATATATAGTGTTTAACATGTAACCTGACTTAATTCAAGCTACAGTGCTAGAATAAAGTCCTCTGAAACCTATTTATTTACATGTATCTCGATCTACTAAATATTTTTTTGTTTATTTTTAAAAGAAAACTTCAAAGTAGCTTTGTATGTATTCATGTGTCTTGCTGTTACATTTTCCACACACACTATATGGAAATTCTTTGTCATCATCTAAATTCACTACAATCTCGGTGTTTATCGATCATCCCAACTGCCCTGTTGTCATAGAGACACCTTTTCGTTGTCATAGTAATCGCCAATTATGAGGAGATGCGCTACAGAGTTGTGGTAGAGTGTGAGGATAGCTCACACAGGATGCTAATGTCTGCCTTCATCTCCCACCCTCCCCCTTCCTTTCTTCTGCCCCCTCCCTGCTGTAGTATTTGATGGGCTAGGCGACATAATGAAGCCCACTGTGACCCCTCAAGCGGGTGATGTTGACACCTCCATGGCTAACATGGCAAGTAGTAAGTAGTCATTTAGGACAAGTGCAGACTCAAAGATGCTACAAAGTAATACAAAAATGTGTATATTTAGAGAATGCAGCTGCTATTTCCCTCTGGGTTTAAACATGTGCAGCACCATAAAAATGAAATTACAGATTGTTCTGCACGGTGCATTACAGGCTTTATGCATGCACTTTTTCAGGACTGTTAGACAAGCATTACTGGAAGAGAAACTAGGCCTCTGTTACAAGTTGTTACCAGCACAATCATTGAGGTTCAAAGTAATATAACCACAGTCACTTACATTTTGTTTGATGAAGAAACAATTAGGTTAAAATTTAAAGAACAGAAATTGGACGATGGATCAAAATACATTCTTAGTGAGAAGTCACTATGTAGCCACGTCTCACTAAGCTCAGCATTAATCTGACCCCATAGCAAGATTGAAGATATTGCCGTACTTTTTGCAGCAGTATCCCAATGTCTATTCCAAACTAATCACAATCCGGTTGGATAAATATGAGCCTTAATCAATTTAAACCCCCATTTTTAATCAACATATTGCCATTTTGTTGTTGACGATTTATTTCTGTTTCATATGCGTAAACAAGCCATTTCATTTCCATGTTCTTAAACCATCGTGTATTAGTTTATTTCTGTAGCTAACTTTTGTTTTGGATGAATTATAACATTCTTAAAAACGATTAAATGTGTTGCTGAACTTTATTTAGTTGTATAAGATTTCCTGAAGATTTCCTGTATTACACCTTAATTCTAGTGAATGTGGTTGTCGCGCCAATTTGGACCAACTCTTTTGAATAATAGTCCCTCACATAGTAATGTGAGGAACTTCCTGTGGGTAGATAGTAATTAAAGTGGTAAGATCACATTTTCTAATGGCAAATACTGAAGAGATTATCAAATGTTTATCATTATCTCAGATGATGAAATGTAATATTAGATATGAAACATCTGCTACGGATTGATGCATGCTCGGTAAGAAGCATTTAGCCTCTTTTTGAACAGTCAAAGTTTGGCTAACAACTGAAACTGTGAAAGTATGAAATAGCGAGGCACACATGAGCAGCTCCCTCCTGTTTTTTTTTTTTTTTTAAAAAAAAGGATGTTCAAAAAAGAACAACAAATGTTCCCTTAAGTTTCTTCCTATTTTGATCAAAGAGACAGATTTTATTGTTATCTTGTGAACATGATCTCAGTCAGTGTTTACCTTTGTGTGACCTTTCAAAGTTGTTCAGCTATGCTTAGCCATATTCATGTCTATGTGCTTAGTGACTTTGTTACAAATTTTCTGGACATTTCTTGCACTTGTCCATGAGACTATGGCTTTTGCACCAACAAAATGCAGAGGGAATACATCTCTATATGAAATAAATATAATCCAAATTTTGATTCTTTCAAAAAAAAAAAAAAATACCCAGAACATTCCTAATATAGTATATATTAATTGTCCTTTAACTCATATGCAACTGTAAGTCTTTTAGCTATGGGTTGTAGCTGGGAACCATCTTGTTGGTAGTATACTACTATTTTGTATATCTTTAAACTGCAGTATCTTTGATGCTTTTATAGATTCTGTTAATAAAATACTTCTAGTGCTTTAGTAGCACTTCCCTTCCTTTCTTATTTCTTGAAATATGTTTTATGTTTCAACCAAAAGGTTTTTTCAGTTCTGGAACAATAACCTGTTGATGACATTAAGAGCCTTAGTTGTAAAAGTAACATTAATTTTCCTCGTGAGCTTAACAGCCCTATCGGTGTGATTGTCTGGAATACAATCCATACTCATAGCCCATGTTCAGAACTAAAAAGGCCTATTAGATGATACAAGAGGAAATAAGAAAGCAAGTCCAATTGCTTTCTGTTGAAACCCTTTGAATGCGATGACCTGTTTGAGACAGAGGTGGCACCAAAGCCAATAAAATAGCTGTCTTAGATATATAAAACACACCAACATTAAGAAACTCTGAGTGCTCGAATGACATAGTTTTGACAAAAGTCCTCTCAGCCTTAGGGGACGAAAGAAAAGTTTGATTAATTGGCAACAAAACCAGAAGACATTCACTGTAGGCTGTATGATTTCTCCAGAAGTGCAAATGAAAGCAGTGATTTTGCAGAACCTCTCTTTCTCTCTCTGTCTCTCTCCTTCTCTAAGACCTCACAATGGGAACTGCAGCGGCTCCTCAGGTAGCTCCCCCTAGTTGGGGTGCACCCATGGTAAATGTTGTCTGCGTCTAATAGCATGGAGTGGACCCGCATGGCAGGCAGGGCACACCTGTAGCATTGCCTTCATTTTGTTCTCCAGTATCCAGGCGTTGCTCAGAGGGCGGGTAACGCCTGGGGGATGCAGGGTTACCTGACGGTACACATTTAGAAAAGCACAGCTGCTATTTTCACATGCAGCACTACAAATTGAGGAAGGTTTCATTTGAAAAATGTTTTTTTATATGTACTGGAGAGTGATGAAGAGACAAATGATGTGACTAAATTAGGAGGCTGTTGCTTGGAAACAACTTCTCATGCTCTAAAATAAATACTTCTTAAAGCTTGATTGAGTCACTAAATTCACTTTGTGTAGCTCAACTCTTTATTGACACACTTGCTTTTTTGGCAAACAGTTTCCCTCCATGATACAGGTGTCAGTAAAGAGTTTTAGTAAGGGTTTTGTGTTGCGGGCTTGTCTTTGTGTCTTGTGTGCCGTTTTGTCTGTCTTAAGCCTCACTTTTGTGTGCCTTCGGGAAGCATCAAAACATTCTGTAGCCATTTTTGTCATGTGGTGGTTTTGCGGCATCTCTCATTTATGTTATATAGTAACATCCAAACCCTCCATCTCCGTTCCATTCCCTCCACACCTTTAGACCATTCCCATGGGTCCTGCTCCTTATTTGGGGACTTACCCCAGCTTCACCATGGTAAGATAGCCCTTCCAGTCCAGTCCTGTAATGTCCCATCTGGACATTACCGGCTATTGATGGACAATCAGCTGCTTAGGTGTCCCTCCCTCTGCCATCAGATAGCAGACATTCTGTCTAATTGTTTGTTTATCCCTCCATTTTTCCATATCTAAGGCACCAGTTGCCGGAGCACCAATGATGCCCATGGCCAGGCCAGGCTTCCCTGCTGCAGGAGTGACCCCGGGGGCACCGGTAACGTGGTCCTAATTGAGTTACTAATTACAAACCAAAGCAAGAGTGAATGCTAAAATCAGATGTGTTTACAGATGTCTCCTGGAATGGCCCAAAGCCCCAGAAAGCCCCCTCCACCCAGGAACGCTCTGGATGACCTGAATATCAAGGACTTCATGTAGACTGCCTGACCCATTAACCCCAAGGTAGGTGTGCTCATTATTTGCATATCAGCTCTTCATAAATGTGTGTGCATGTAGGCGTGTGTAAATAATGTTATCTGCAATGCACCAGTGTAACACTCTCCATTATTTACCTCATAATAGATCATGTTTCATGCAGCAGATGAGGCCAGCACTCAGGGTAATTTGGGGTTCGTGGAATAGCTTTGTATGAAATCATAACACAACCTAAATCAGCTACTTTGGAGTGAGTTTACTTCCCTACTTATTAATATTCTTTAGACAATTACTGTTTAGAGATAGAGGAGATGGAAGTAAAAGTTCTAAATATAAAGGTATAAATCTGAATTTCAGATCAGGTCAAAGGCCAAAGCGGTTACAGATGAGTAAAGCTATTTCTTAAAGTGCATCAGGATAAGTCTTGAATTTACCATGCAGAAACTTGAGTAAATCCAGTTCTCTTGTTATGTTACAGTCCTAATCTCCCTTTTTCTACCCCCTCTGTAGGTTTGTCATTGTGTCTGGAGATCTGTGGATATGGATGTCTGCAACCCCCTCGCCCCTTCAGTCCCTTCTTCAGCCAGCCAGCCATCATCTCTTTGGTCTTTTCCCTCTAACCCCCCACCAGCCTTGACTCTTGTAACAAACTCTCCCTACCTATCTAATGTTGTAGCACAACTGTGAATATGAACCCTAGATACAGAAAACCAGAGTTATGTTTCAATGTGTGTGAGTGTGTGTGTATTTCAGTGTTAACCTTTACTTAATATACTATGGAAACATAAATGACCAAAAAAAAAAAAAAAATCAATAAATGTGTATTTAGAATCATTCAGCACATCAGCTGATTTGGAATGGTGGAAATATGTTGGTTTCTTTTTGCATCAACCAGACAAGGACTGTGTTTAAAGTTAAATGTGGACTGTGTTCAGTGTAACTTCACTCGCCAACCCCTAAGTCACTCTCCTCTGCCCCTGATGTCCAAACCAGTACTGAGCGATGTTTCATGTCATTATTAACTTGCTTGTACCCATATTGGCTTGGGATTCGTCCTCCCACCTGTCAACCTCACGACACAAAAGCACCATAACTGAACTTGCACTGTTCATCCGGACTTACAATTGAGCACATCTGCTTTCTGTTTTACATTCAGTTTCCTTCATTTTGACATTGTGTGAAACATGCAAACAAAACAAAAAAAAAAATAAAAAACAAAAAATAAAAAATTGTGAACTGTTTGAATTGACATATGCATTTTAGACTACTTTAAAAGACAGATTTTACATATTTTCAGTAATCTTTATTGTTGAAAAAGTATAAATATATTTATTTTTAGTTACTTTAAATTAAAGAAAAAGAGCAAGTTCGCATAAATTTCCACGTTTTTTTTTTTTGTTCTTACTTCTCTGACAAAAAGAGATGGTATTGAATGGAATGTGTTCTGTGGCGCCCCATGCTGGTGTGAAGTGATACTGCAGTAAAGCATGCAACAGGCCGATCTGGGATGCATTTTAATAATCTCAGTGAGCTTCTTTTTTTTTTTTTTTCGTCTTGGTCTTAAACACAAGTAGAAGTTACAGTGAAGGACAAAGTTTGTGTGATTGCAATGGGGTTTTAGCTCTTTTTGGGTCATTTCTGATGCAGCAGCAGTCGGTATATTTGCTCATGTGCAGCCTCTGGATTTTACAGGCTTACTGTAAAACACGCAAGTGTTCACTGGATGTTTCTCTGTGTTACTTATTTTAAAAAGGTGACTGTACTTTAATCCATTGTGGCATTAAGTGGTATTAACTGTTGAAAGAAAAATAAAAGACGAGTATGACACATTAAAAAGATTGTGGATAAGTAATGTTTGTTTGGTAAACGAAGGTTGTTTGCCCATTGTTTTTGGTTTTTGTTATAATGAATGGTATCGTCCACTCTCCCCGCCTGCATGTGAGTCCAAATTAGATGCAATAAAAGGCAAATAACACATCCAAATATCCTTTGTTGTAAGTCACTTCTTGCTTGTTTTTTTTAAACAAAATAATAGTGTCATTTTCCAAAAAAAAAAAAAAATATATATATATATATATATATATTAATTAAGACACAGACAATCCAAAAGTTCAGAAAGACATGATACAAAAATCCCCAGAAGAAAACATATTTTTTGCAAAAAAGCAAAAAACAAACAAAAAATTACTGTATATTGGATTAATGCTGTTTTATATAGAATTACCAGTAATTAGATAAATAAGTCTCACATATTTCACTGTTGCATTAAGACAAGACACTTACCATAAACTTAACTATTACCAGTTCATACCTAGCTTGTTTGCATTTGCTTCCATATGTGGTTTGTACCTAACTTCCATACTGAACACCCACTTTGTTTCATTGACAGCAAAATGTTAACTGCTTCAGTAACTTGTATAAATAAAAAATAAATAAAAATACAATGCACACAACTGCAAACGTAAAAAATTTACACCACTTCAAAAATGCACAAACAACTGGACGACTAATCTTACAAAATGCATGTTTTGGCTCATCTGATAGTAGAATAAAACCCTTTAGAAAAATAATGCAAAAATGATGGCTGTTTTCCCATGAAGGGTTGTGCTTTTTTTTTGCAATTTTATGTAAATTAAATCCCATGGAAACTTCTAGAGAAGGAACAGGTTAGTTTATTTGCAAAATGATGCTGCCAATACCACAAAAGTTATCTTGTATGTAAATTAATTTTGTCACTTAATTTCCATTGGCACAGGACTTTCTCTTTGAGTTTTCTTTTTGCTGCTGTGGTATCAGGACATTGAGAGCAGAACCTGTGGCTCACGGCACAGCATTCCCAATCAGGATGGATACATCAAATTCCACTGTGGCCAATTTTAACTTCTCTACTCCTGGATTACCTCAGCCCTCTTGGAACCAACGTGGTCTGGTCCCTGCAGTGATCTTTTCCTTCTGCCTTCTTCTCGGAGTTCCTGGAAACATTGCTGTGATTATACTCAAGCCTAACTGGGAGCATCTGTCCAGTCTGAGTCAGAGTTTAGTGCTGAATCTTGCCATTTCTGACCTGCTCAGTCTGCTGACCCTTCCACTGTGGATTTACAACTTACTCCTTGGGTGGACATTCGACCTGGTAGCCTGCAAAGCTCTAACATACTTTGTGTACTGTACAGTTTATAGCAGCCAGTTGACTGTGACTGCGTTGAGCATCCAGCGCTACCTTGTTGTTGTGCGTAGACGGCAGTGCTGTGTACAAAAAGGTACATTGTTGGTTCTGCTTTGGCTGGCAGCTGTTACTTTGTGCATCCATGCTGTGGTGGCTGAACAACTAAAGAAAGATGGCCAATGGATCCGTTGCCTGCCTCGTTATTCTTCAGGCACGGAGTGGGTGGCTGTGCTGGTAACAGAGAACCTGTATGGACTAACTACATTTTCACTTGTCGCATTTTCATATGTATGCCTCCACAAAAAGGTTAACCGGTCAGCCTTTTTCAACAATCCACAGACATCCAGGCTTGTTATTAGTATCACTGCAAGCAATTTTATTCTGTTTGCTCCAGTTCATGTGGTCAATGTGCTGGGCGTGTTGGCGATAAGTCTAAAAAACAAGAAGCTTCTGAAGTTTTGTGAAGACAGTTGGAGTGTAGCTAAGTCCATTCCATTTATTAATAGTTTCCTAAATCCACTCTTGTATGCTTTTATTTCTACTAAATTCTGTCGTCTTTGCCCAAAGGACTCCCCCCATCCAGATGAGGAGACTCCCCAAACGCCTGACATTGCCACAATTGCAGAACTTTGACAACAATAGCGACACATGTCTCTTCCCCCCTATAAAAACTGAAATTAGTTTGTTTCTTTTTATTTCTTTTCATTCTCCTATTTCTGTCTGTTTTATTGTTCTGTGATTGCTTGAACCAAGGAAGTTGATTTTGCCCCTTTGACCTTTGTTTATGTGAAATTGATCAAGTTACACTTTATATCATTGTATCTCTACATTTGGTTTACCAATGACGTTTTTACCCACTGACTTTTCCAAGTAATATTTTAATTAGTTTTCCTTGTATGCCACTTTTTTCTTTGTTCACACTATTACGTCTGGTACTTGTATGTCACCTGTACCTATAATTACTGCTTGGTTTTTTTCATAGCTTTTTCAAGTCCTACATATTCATACACAGCTTTCATATTTGTTCTCTTCTTACTCTCAGTCACAACAGATTTGTACTGAATTCTGTGTGGAAAATATGGTGAAAATTTGAAATAAATCTTGTGTTGACATATTTATTCCTTTCAGAGAAATGGATACATTTATATTGATTTGGTTTATTTATTGCCCCAATTCAACTCAAATAATTGTTATAAAACAGTGCAAGTTCTACTGTAGGGTAGCAATAGGTAAACGGTTTGCTATCTACATAAACCCAACCAAAAGCGTCAAGTTCAGAATGTTGCAGCAATATTTCATGCCTCGCATGTGTGGAAATAAAAACTCCCTTTAGACAGGAAGGAGCCTTCAATAGTGTCAGTGTACAACCAACTTAGGCTCTGAAAAGACGGAGTAGGCAAGCAAAAACCACAGAAGTCAAATAAATTTTTAGCTAGGTAGGTGTTATTTCCTTTTGTCATTTAGGTGTCACAACACATACTTCTTTTCCTGGGACATCTGAGAAAGGAAGAGCAAGATATTTATCAGTAAAGCACCTGAATCACAACTAGATTTCAATCAGTTACGGCATATTGCCTAATTTGTCTGCAGTTTGAGAAGTTCCTACGCAGACTCTGTTACCGCAATGTTAGCCTCAGCTTTAAGGAAATGTGTTGATAAGTAAAACGCAAGGCCATGTTCAATAAATAAAAATGTGCTCTGATGTTTCTCGTTTGTTAGATCAAAAGTGCCTTTAAGCAGAAATTTAAAATATTCTTTTCTTCTGGCCCACATCTATCTATCTATCTATCTATCTTATCTATCTATCTATCTATCTGTCTGTCTGTCTGTCTGTCTGTCTGTCTGTCTGTACGTCCATCCTACTCTGTTTATGTAATCAGGAAGCATTTTTGTTTCTGGTTTTACTTGATTAACAGCATTGAAAATCCACTTAATATTCTGTTTCCAACTATTTACCAAATATGGCATATAAAAGGTACACACATTGATCGAATACATCAGTGTGGGTACTCAGTGCCTTGCCTGGCCTTTCTGCAAAGTACTTGTTTCTAAATCCAGTGTAAAAATAGACATGGTTTCTTCAGAATTTACAATGACTACATTCACACTCATGCAGCTATTAATAAGACAGTTATATATTACATATCAGCATCAGATTTTCACAGGTCCTTTTTGACTATACCCACTTTACTTGGGCTGGACATTTTGCAAGCATCAGCAGCAGTGAAGAGCGCAGGACTGGACGGAGACAAAAAAAATGGATCAACTTAATTTCACGGTGGCCATTTTTAACATGTCTTTTCCAGGACACCTACCACATTCCTCCTGGTACTACAGTGGTCTCATCCCTGCAGTGGTGCTCTCCTTCTGCTTTGTCCTGGGAGTACCTGGAAACCTCGCTGTGATTCTTCTCAAGTCCAAATGGAAGATCTCCAGTCTGAGCCAGAGTTTAATGCGGAATCTGGCCATTTCTGATCTGCTCGGTTTGCTGACCCTACCACCAAAGATATATGCTTCGTTATTTGACTGGACTTTTGGCTTGGTGGCCTGTAAGATTCTGAATTATTTTCTGTACATCAGCATTTATAGCAGCCAGTTGACTGTGACTTTGTTAGGCATTCAGCGTTACCTACAAGTGGTTCGCCAGGAGAAGTGGCATCAGGGACAAAAGCGAGTGCGGCTGGTTCTGCTCTGGCTGGTTGCCATCATCCTCTCCATCCCTGTTTTGGTGGTTCGGCAGGTGATAACAAAGCAGCAGTGGACTGTCTGCCAACCACAGTACTCCTCTGAGGCACAATGGGTGGTCGTGTTGCTAACAGAGACGCTGTTTGGATTTGTTTCTGTGTTGCTTGTGGTGATTTCATACATTCGTCTTAACAGGAAAATTAAACATGCCGTGTTTTTCAACAATCCCAAAACAACTCGGCTGATTACCTGCATCATTGTGAGTAATTTTGTTCTCTGGGCTCCATTTATCACCATAAATGTATTCGGTGTGGTAGCCATTTGTGCCAAAAACAAAGGCTTGTTAAATTTTTGCTCAAACACATGGGCCCTTGTCAAAGCTCTTACAGTTGTAATTAGGTGCTTAAATCCTCTCTTGTATGCATATAACTCGAGAAAAAGTATGACGACATCTTAGAATGCCAAAAACAATGTCTTCTTTAGTTCTGCTTTTAATATGAAAGGGACCATACTTTCATATTATAGACTAACTACATTTTCACTTGTCGCATTTTCATATGTATGCCTCCACTGTCTGTTAATTATTTCAATTCTGGAATGCGTTAAATAATTCACATTTGACTCAAGTGGGAATATATTTGGGTTTTTTTTACATAATCTTGCCAAACAACATGAGCTGGTTTCTGTCTCTGCTCATAAACTAATTTAATAAAGAATACTGTACTCTTTCTCTTTTAGTTGCAATGCTGACATATTAAAAATGAAATGTAACTCAGTCCCTGAAGTGCTCTCCTTCAGACTATACTTTTTTTTCAATGTTCATTCATGGAATGTAAATTGATGCAACAAAAATGTTTACATTTTATATTCCTAATAATGACCTTTTTCTATAAAAATACGGACTGATTTTTTATAAGCCTTAATTTATCTTCACTGAGAATTTTCTGCTTCTCCTAATGTTAAGATTACAATACTAAGTTAGACCAATAAAACACATTTTTAATAGATTTGTGCTCAATGTAAAGCATGTTGAAAACCTGCTTAACAATTGAGAGTTTCAAGAGCCACAACAAAAGGCCAATTTTCTGAAATAACATGAATGTCAACTTGACTAAGAGAAGGCAGCATTTTCATTTGGCTACTTTCTGAGTTAAAATGGATTTTTTAGAGAAATAATTGGCAAAAAAAAAAAAAAAAAAAAGACTTCCTTGTCATCATTGGTTACAGCTTCTCTCCACACAATCCGTGCACAAGCATGGATATCCAAACATTTCAATCTCTGGATTTACAGTGGTGGAAGAGACAACCTAACCTAACATAGGTTGGTGTAACTGCACTAAAAGGCAGTTCTACATTACTGACAGGAGGGAACTGAAAACAAATCTTCAATATTTAACTGACAGCAGACACTTCCCACTTTAGAGGCCGTATCTGCTGACATAAGAATAAATATTCCTCAGTTTGTGCTTCTAAGAAACAGGTAACATGTTAAATGTGAATGTCTTTCCCCTGAAACTGTCGTTTTTATTTCGGGTGGAAGTCGCCTTTATTTGGTGAGCAATACTTTGCTTACCACATAATGCAAACACCAGAGGCTTCCGCTTACACGTGGCTTATATATGACACACAAACCATAAGGGTGCGAAAACTTGTCAAAATTAAAATTTAACAAAGATTTAGCAAAAACAGAAATATGCAAATACATTGGTTTGTCAGTACTCATGTACGCCACAGCCAGAAGATTTGTGCTTCTTTTTCTTTCTGCTGGTTACAAACAAGTTACAAAAGTAAAAACACCTGCAGAATAGGACAAAAACAAATATTCTACCCTGCTTGTTTCTCAGCTCAGATTTTGGGGGAAGTATTGAGTTTCTCTTTTAAAAATGTGTTTACCAGAGAGTTTAATAGCATCCACCACATAGCAAAATGGCGGATATTTTGTTGATATGCCCAGTGCTAATACATTGAATTCACCCTGTGTGCCCACCTGCCCACTGCATTCCGTTCACAGCGCATTCATATTGAGAGAGATAGAAAAGGATTGTGCAGATATGATTCCTTCAGTAAAAGTGAAAAAGTCCAGCAATTTCAGAACTTTTCAAAAGATTGAAAAAGGTCAAAAAAGATGTTTGACATTCAATCTACCAACTCAAAGAACAATCGGTTTCAAAAACACTGCAGAATGTTTTTCAGTCACCTGCTCATGCAGCTGGGTGGGAACAAAGCACCTCACCTGCTTTTTAGAGAAATACAAATTGTTCATAATCACACATTTCCCGTTTTTGCGTCCAAGTTCTTCTTCGACTGGCCCCCATCACTTGCTCAGAGAACAACTTTGCTAACAAGGTCCGGCATGGAGCAACTCACTTCCACTGTGGTCAACGCCAACTTCTCTACTGCAGGACATTTGTCGCAGCACCCCTGGAACACCAGTGATCTCATCACTGCTGCGGTGTTGTCCATCTGTTTTCTCCTGGGAGTTTCTGGAAACGTCGCGGTGTTAATACTCAAGCCCAACTGGCAAAATATGTCCAGTCTGAGTCAGAGTTTAATGCTGAATCTTGCCATTTCTGACCTGCTCAGTCTGCTGACCCTTCCACTTTGGATTTACGCATTTCTGTTTGGCTGGAAATTTGATCTGGTGCCATGCAAACTTTTAGGATATGTCGTGTACTGCAGCATTTATGGCAGCTTGCTGACTGTGTCTGGACTAAGCATCCAGCGCTACCTTGTTGTGGTGCGCCAAAGAAGGTGCCATCAGGTAAAAAGGAGAGCACTGCTGTTCATGCTCTGGTTGGTTGCCAGTATCTTGGCCATCCCTGCGTTGGTGGTTCGGAATCTGCAAACCAGTCAGCAATGGATTAGTTGCATAGGAGAGTATTCTTCTGATGCCCAGTTGGTGGCTGTTCTGCTAACAGAGACTGTGTTTGGATTCATTTGTTTTATTCTCGTGGCATTTTCATATGTCTGTCTTCAAAGAAGAGTTAGCCAGTCAGCCTTTTTCAACAACCCACAGACAACCCGACTATTTACCAGTATCATCGTCAGTTTTTTTGTTCTGTGGGCTCCCTATCATACAATAAATGTGCTGGGAGTGGTAGCAATATGTTTGAAAAATGACAATTTGCTCAACTTTTGCCATGAAACCTGGAATGTTTTTGGAGCAGTGACATTCATAAACAGTTGTCTAAATCCGCTCCTGTATGCATTCACTTCTCGTAAAATGTGCAGTGTTTGCAGAAAAAGAGAAGCGTTGCAGCAAAGGTTCAGAAATTCCCAGACTGAGATCAGTACAATCACTGAAACTTGATAACAACATCAATATGTTTTGACACCTTTTAAGCAAAACAGAGATGTTACTTTCAGAGGCAAAAGCGCTTTTGTGTTATCTTATAAGAGGAATGTCAGATCACTTTTTTCAGAGCAGGTTATAGAGCACTTTTGTTAATCACTTGTAAATTATAGCACAAAAGATCTTTATGAAGATGTTACTTGGTCTGAGGGATTTTTGTCTTATCTATTTTCATTTCTATTTTGTTTACACAGAACAAAATCTCTTTCAAAGCTCCTATCAGTGTTGTTTGTAACTAAGATAATTTTGTGTCTAGCTTCCTTCCTGTGTTGGTGGATCTGAATCTGAACCAAGATAAAAAGACTAAAATGTTCAGTGGAAATACTTGAAGAATTAGGCTGGTTGCAGCTAACTTCTACTTTGGCGATCTGTGACATTTAGGATTTTGTGAACTAAAATGCCAACAAAGAAGCACATCAGCAGTTATGTGGGAGAAGTTATTCTTATTTCCATGTTTATTTTTGCCTGTGTCTACCACAAATCGTGTTGCCCTCGTCACAAAAAATAGCAAGCACTGATGGAAAGTACTGATGATTCAATTGCTTAGAACAACAGCAACAAATGACTAGAGTTGGTTGATCAAGTTTCCAGCTTGATTAAAAAAAAAAGGTTGGATAGATTGCACTTATGTGATCAACACAAGTGCAATCTAACCAAGCGCTTTTTTTTGACTGCATAACAAAATATAGAAACCTAACTAACAAAATCCAGCCCCTTTTTAGTGGTTCTTTTTTTTTTCAATTCCTCTTAATCTGACCAGAAACTTCCGTGACAGCACATTTAACACTGGTAACTGATCAATGCATCATGAGTAATAACTCCTACACGAACACCTCTGATTTCTCTCTACCTCCTCGCACCTGGGTGCCGAACGGCCTGATCCCGGCGGTTCTGCTGTCCTTCTGCTTTCTCCTAGGAGTTCCTGGAAACATCGCAGTGATTCTTTTAAAGCCCAACTGGCAGAACATGTCCCACCTGAGCCAGAGTTTGATGCTCAACTTGGCCATTTTTGACCTGCTCTCCCTGCTCACTCTCCCACTGTGGATTTACGCTCTGCTCAACGCCTGGATATTCGGCCTTGAAACCTGTAAGCTTTTAGGATTTCTTGTGTACTGCAGCCTTTACGGCAGCTTGCTGACTGTGACAGCGTTGGGTGTCCAGCGGTACATTGTGGTGGTGAACCAACGGAGATGCGTTCAGGTACAAAAAAGTCACCTGCTGGTTCCACTCTGGTTTGGCGCTCTGATCCTGTCTATCCCTGCTTTGGTGACGGAGCAGGTGGAAACTAAAGAGCAGTGGACGTACTGCTACCCTCAGTTTTCATCTCGGGCTCAGGGATTGGCAGTGCTGCTGTCAGAGACCACATCTGGCTTTGTTTCCTTTTTTGTCGTGGCCTATTCCTACATTCGCCTCCACAGGAGGATTAGACAGGCAACCTTCTTCAACAATCCACAGACGACCAGGCTATTGACCAGCATCATTGTAAGCAATTTTGTTCTGTGGTCTCCCCTTCATACCATAAATGTATTGGCCCTGGGAGCTATCTGCTTCAAAAATGACAGTTTGTTGATGTCTTGTGTGAACATATGGGACATTGTCAAAGCAATTGCTTTTCTAAATAATTGCATTAACCCACTGCTGTATGCCTTTAACTTCCATAAAATGTGCAGAGTTTGCATAAGCCAAGAAGAATCGGCACAGCCTTCACCAACACTGGAAATAAGTACAGTTGCAGAAACTATGATCATCAACTGAAAATGTCATTTTTGTCTACAGAACAGAGCAAAGCTTTGAATGACAACTTTTGTCCTCTGCTATTAAAAACTGTAAAAAATGGGTTTTAAATTTGAAATCTAAATTTTAGGCAACATTACAGCTGGAGACGACTTTATACCAGTTCCATCTTGTCATTGTAATCGTCTTCACTGAGAGGATTGTGCTGGAGTTGTTGTTTTGTTAAACTTTCTTGTGTTTATATTTAACCAATTTTGAATTTGGGTTTCCAATTTTGTTTTGTTTTTTACAGAGTTGGACGAGATATATATTGTAATGTATAATTAACCTTGTGCAAATGTGAAAATCATGGCCTTTTATAGACTAATATTTACCAAAGTAGGTAAAGTGCTGAGTTTATTTCCACATCAGAATCTTTACATTGTTCAAAACTGTTGTTGTCCATTCTGACGTCTAAACTAAACACAGCCTTTTCTGCAGCAAGTCTTTTGTATTTCTATTTGTAAAGTAAAATCCGTTTTCCACACCGGTGTGATGCTTGCCTAAAAAACAGGCGCTTTTGGCTGTGTGCATATTAAAAATTACAAATGCAAAACATATATTTTAAATTGTATTTTAATTTGTTTTCTCCTTTTTATCTAAACAGGAAAACATAAAAAAAAAAAAACACTTTAAAAACCATAGTACGATGATCAGGTGGTTGTAATCTGTCTACTATTGTTCAGGCTGTAACAAAATTCAGCTTCTGAGCTTCGATAATCCAAGATACAAAGTTCTCACTGAATACAGTTTTCACGAATTACAAACTGCATGAAGTAATCAATAATCCTGGCTGAATATTCCAGCCCTGATGAAACCAGTCCATTTATTTTGGATCTTATGCTTAGAAAGCATGTCAAATTCCACTTTTATTTTTCAGAAGTGGAATAAATGTATCACAAACTTTAAACAATGTTTGAAAGAATCTGTATTGAACAATATTGTGTTGGTTTGCTTTGTCTAAATTGTGATGGATGAGATGTTAGAGCCTGTGTTTAATATAACACACATATTTTTATAATATAGGATTATAAAAATATAATCCTAACATTTTAGGATTATATTAAACACAAAGGAGTGTCATAGTTTTGTTAGCCATCAATCTAGAAATGAAGTAGTTGACTGAGCTGTGGTTTACCCAAGATGCAATGCAAACTGTGTGGTTAAAATGGTAGTTTTTGTTAGAGCCTGAATTATTTGCTTTTTTCTGATGTGACCTCTATTTTCTCAGAGTTGGCATGGCTTTGTGTGACTCCGTGTGGTTGTGAAGGATGGCACGCTTCATCACTGCAACATGCTGAAAACTGGATTTCTGTAAATGTGAATTTAAGATCTGTTCAAAGAAATATAACTTCATTTTTGTCACTGCATTCAAAATACATGCAACTTTCAGCTCTGCTGGTTCGTTCTGTTTTACACTCAAACGTAAGTGTGAGCACTGCCTAGCAACCGTTGCAACCAGATTGCCAGTGTGTGACTGTGACATCACTACCATTGTTGTGGTGGACTGATTTTAGAACACAGTTCCTGTGTGATTATCGTAAACTGACTGGATTTATTCACTTTGAACTGAGGACTGAATATTTGCATTTGAATTGAGGCCAACATTTACTTTTGCTTTACTGAGCTGAACACATATCTGATCAGTGCATTAATGTTGCAAAGTGAAGCAGTTTTTAGTACTGTCTTTTTGCAGCATGAAGCTTGTGGAGAGTCACTGCCATTTGCTACAGGAACAGGCACTGACACTGTTCCTGTTGGTGGAGTTTCCGTTACTGAGAACTGTGCCTCCTGAACAGTCACGTTGTTTGAAAAAACACTTTTGAAAATGAAAGCACAATAAAAGGCTGAAATAAAAAAGGCTGACCTACAGCAACACATTGCCTCTTTGCTGTGAGTCATGCGTTGATATAGCAGATGAAGAAGCAAGTGTCGGATGTGGAAGTTAGAAAGAGAAAGAGAGAGATCTGATTCAAAAAAGGTTGAGGGCCAATTAAGGACAACAAAGATATCCGTTAACCCAACACACACTGGTAACGGGTTATTCAGACTTTTACCCTCAGGTCGGCATTACTAAGCGCTAATGACAAAATCTAGCCAACTGAATCCAGAGACCGTTTCTGTCCGCAGGCCATCTGTCTGCTGAACACAATGAGTACCTCACAGGCAGGGCGGTCTGCTGAGGTCTTTACTCTCCTTACGTACATGTTTGCATGTACTGCATGTATGTACAAGTGTGTGAGAGGTATGGTTTAATGGCTCAAAAGATTTTGAAGACTAAACTGTGAGTAATTCTGCTCAGAACCACTTCGTTCAGCCAGCCACGGCGCCAAACACCAAACAAGTGCAAGTGGTCTGTCCTCAGCTGACTAAATTGTTTATTTTTTTTATTATTATTTTTATCTTTTTTTTTGCCAAGCAGTGATTGGTAATTCGAGAGGGGCTGGATGCAGTCATTCCCCCATACATTCACACATTGATGCTGGCTCGTTATTTATTTGTTACCTTGCTTATTTGTTTGATTTATTATTGACTTTAGAATTGTTTTTGTCATCCCAAACAAAAGCCTTTTCCTGTGGTTTTGTGAGGTGACTCCAGCTCACTTTGGTTATTCACCTGATTGAAGCTGGCCCCCCCACCTTCTTCAAATCAGACAAAATTGGTGTCAAACGTTTATGCTACGTTTGTGCAGCAAAAATATTAGTTTGTGCTGCTTTGGCTTTGAAGATATTAATGAAAGGTTAAAGGTCAAAAGGTAAACCAGCCCCCCACTTTTGCCACTTAATTGAAATCAGACAAAATTGGTGTCAAACGTTTATGGTACGTTTGTTATGGTTTGTGCAGCAAAGTCTGTTGTTTGTGCTGCTGTCATTTTAAAGATATTCAGAAATGTTTCTCGAGGTCATCAAAGGTAAATCACCCCTCCCCCCCACCTTCTCCAAATCAGACAAAATGGGCTTCAATTAACTTAACTACGTTTGTGCAGACGTTTGATACCAATTCTGTCTGATTTCATAAAAGTGGGGGGGGGGGACTGATTGACCTTTTGACCTTTAACTTTTCATTAATATCTTCAAAGCCAAAGCAGCATAAATTTGACACCAATTTTGTCTGATCTGAAGAAGGTGGGGGGGGCCAACTTCATTCAGGTCTCTGACCTTTAATTTTTGTAAAAATGAAACAAAAGCATAAAAAGAACAATATATGAACTGTACAGACATTGCCATATGAGAGACAAAATAATAAAATTCTGTCTCTCATACGGCAATGTCTGTACAGTTCATATATTGTTCTTTTTATGCTTCTTTTTCAAAGACAGAATTTTATTATGGTAAAATAACAGAAAATAGGACATTGGATTTTTTTTTTTAAAAGCCCATCAGACAATTTATAATTTTGTATTGCAAAACTGAACTTGCACAAGGAAATCATTTGTCATTGAATTATTTGTCATGAGCGAATGATACAACAACAAATGGTGATTGCAGTGCAGTTTGCATTTTCTTTCAACTGATGGGACAGTGGAATGACCAAGAAACCACTAATTATGTTTATGAGTCCTGAGTGTTGAGTTTTATGCTGAGTTCCAGGCTATGCTGCCTGGACTTTTGTACTCTCTGAAGATCCTCAATAAATCCTCAAAACTCAGTTGCTGACTCACCTCTCTGCTTTTGGAGAGGTGAGGCAGCAACAACCGCAAATCGTAACACAATGTGAAGGGGCCAATTAACCGAAACTAACCAGCTTTTTGGACTGTGGGAGAAGCCAAAGCACTTGGAGAGAACCCACATCTGCACAGGCATATCATGGAAACTCCATGCAGAGTTTATGTGATACTCTGTGTGGAGGATCATGGTTCCACTTTGGTGGAACAAAGTTTGTTCTACCATTGCGTTAACAGTGGTGGAACAAATAGTCATACACTTCCATACACTTTTCTACAAGGAAAATGTAGGAAATGTAAACGAAACTTTCTTTTTTTGAGAGTGGGAGAAGCCAAACCAGGGAGAGAACCCACATCTGCATAGGAATATAGTGGAAAACTCCATGCAGAAACATCCAGTGGTGGAACAAACATGCATGAACACACTCTTTTTCAGTGGAAATGTAGAGAGCCCAATTAAAAGAAACTAACATGTTGCTCTTTTTTTTTTAGAGTGGGAGAGGCCAAAGCACTTGGGGAGAACCCACATCTGCACATTGGAAAATCCGCGCAGAGTTTCTGTGATACTCTGCGCGGAGGATCATGGTTCCACTTTGGTGGAACAAATAGTCATACACATCCATACATTTTTCTACAAGGAAAATGTAGGAAATGTAAACGAAACTTTCTTTTTTTGAGAGTGGGAGAAGCCAAACCAGGGAGGGAACCCACATCTGCATAGGAATATCGTGGAAAACTCCATGCAGAAACATCCAGTGGTGGAACAAACATGCATGAACACACTCTTTTTCAGTGGAAATGTAGAGAGCCCAATTAAAAGAAACTAACTTGTTGCTTTTTTTTTTTAGAGTGGGAGAAGCCAAAGCACTTGGGGAGAACCCACATCTGTAAGTTAGAAAATTAATTAGTTTCCGTGATACTCTGCATGGAGTATCACAGTTCCACTTTGGTGGAACAACGTTTGTTCTCCCACTGCGTTCCAGTGTTGAAACAAATACTCATACACATCCTTACACTTTTCTTCAAGGGAAATGTAGGAACTGTTAAAGAAACTTGCTTTTCTGATGGTGGGAGAAGTCAAATCACTCGTAGAGAACCCACATCTGCATGGGAATATCCTGGATTCTCCATGGAGAAAAAAAAAAGTTTGGCATTTGAGGCCTTGGTGAGAAGCACCAACTGTGTGTTGTGCAGTCAGTCACTTCTCGTCATTGTTTTTAAATACTCCAAGAGGCAAATGTATTGGTTCATACCACTTTTGGTTCATCTCAGAGATATTTTTTTGTATCCCAGTTGAGAGCTAATATTTGATCAACCTTGCTTGTCAGTTTTTGCTGAAGGAAAAAAGAAGGGAACAATCTGAAGTTTACCCTTCAGAGTAGCTTTAGAGTTTCCGTGGTTTGTTCCTGTGAAGACGTATATTGGTCGCTTTGATTGTGTGACAGATGTCTTCCTGCCTGGAATCTGTCGGAGGTCTTGTGTTGTTGTCACTGTGAAGATTTAAATCGCTCACTTTGGATGTCTGATAGATGTCGTCATGCCTGGAATATGAAAAAGGTCTTCTGTTTTTGTTACTGTGAGGATATAAATCACTCACTTTAGTTGTCTGATAGATGTCTTCATGCCTGGAATATGACAGAGGTCTTGTGTTGTTACTCTGAGGATATAAATCACTCACTTTGGATGTCTGATAGATGTCTTCATGTCTGGAATATGACAGAGGTCTTGTGTTGTTACTGTGAGGATATAAATCACTCACTTTGGTTGTCTGATAGATTCCTTCCTGCCTGGAATCTGTCAGAG
>VMRN01000001.1:11062589-11102557 GCA_010277015.1 Poeciliopsis turrubarensis
GTGTTGTCGTTCCTATGAAGACGTAAATCCCTCACTTTGGTTGTCTGACAGATTTCTTCCTGCCTGGAAACTGTCAAAGATTTTGTGTTGTCGTCCCAAGGAAGAGGTAAATTACTCACTTTGGTTGTCTGACAGATTTCTTCCTGCCCAGAACCTGTCATAGTTTTTGTGTTTTCGTTCCTGTGAAGACTTATATCACTCACTCTGGTTCTCTGACAGATTCTAGGCAAATAATCTTTCAGAGTTTTCCTTTTTTGCCCGTGTGAAGGCATACATCGCTCTAGTTTGTTGTCTGGCAGATTACTTTCTGTCCTGACTTTTAAAAGTTTTCGATGGATTGTCTCAGCTTCCTTTATCAAATCACAGTTTTGCTGAATCAGAATTTTCTTCTTCTCTTTTGCCCTCTTGTAGTTTTCTTTCAGTATACCCGATTTCCTCAATTTCATGTTCAAGGCGGCAAGGTCTTCTTGAAGATCGTTCATGCTTTCCTGCAGTTCCTGAATTTCTTCCTCTTGAATCTTATATTTTTGCTCCAACATATGGAGAGCGTCCAGTTTCATTTTCAGGTCATGAGCCTTCTTTTTTAATTTCTGGTTTACCGCACGATCGATTTTTATCTGTTTTTCCAGGAACTTACAATCTTCTTCAAGATCTTGAGTGTTTTCTATTTTCCTGGCAATTTTTTCGATTTCCTTAGCCAAAGCTTCATTCTCTTCCCGGAGAGTGCTGGCTGTGTGGAGAAGTCGGCATACTTTGTCAAAAAGTTTCGCAACACTTTTAGTAAATCTCTCCCTGAGATTTAGGGGCCTGCACACAGCTCTCTTAAGCTTTTCAAACATTTTCAGCTTAGTTTGATGAACAACTACTTTCAGTTGAAAGGTTTGCAGCAGTTTCTGTAAGCAGAGACGATACGATCTCCTTCAGAATCAGGTCAAGTGAACCTTACAATGAAATTAGTAGGATTCCACCTCTGTGATGTCAAAGGAGTCGTGACATCATTGTTGACATCATTCGTCAATCCTGTAGCCATGCCAACACGATGACCTGGCAACATTCTGACACGCCGGGACCACCACAGAAACCTTTAGTGATGTGTGATAAACTGCTGATAAAATAAAACACCTTTTGTCTTAATATCATTTCAGTAACAATTATTTTACCATATGTCTGTTTTTAATGTGTTTCTTTTTGAACTCCAGAATTTTTATAAAACTGAAAAAGATTAGGGAAATGAGTACTGCAACCACCAGAAAAAATGTACGCATATTAAACTAACATATTGAACTAAGATGAAGAATACAACTTAAAATTGTATTATTTTTGGTTGTTGTAACACTTAAAGACAGTAAAAATTGGTTTGTTTTGTTTTTAAATACGTATAAATGATTTTTTTAAAAAACAGTTATTTTTAAAATAATTATCAATTTTATCACTAGATATTAGTAGTAATAATCATTAGAGATTTTTATTAAATATTAGATAATAAATTTACTGAACTAAAAAAAATCTAAAGTGGTCATAGGACATAAAACACAAAACAAACCAATTTTTACTGTCTTTAAGTGTTACAACAACCAAAAATAATACAATTTTAAGTTATATTCTTTGTCTTAGTTTAATATCTTAGTTTAATATGCGTGCATTTTTTCTGGTGCTTATCAGTACTCATTTCACTAATCTTTTTCATTTTTCATTATTTTTGGTTGTTGTAACACTTAAAGACAGTAAAAATTGGGTTTTTTCGTTTTTAAATACGTATAAATGATTTTTTTTTAAAGTTATTTTTAAAATAATTATCAATTTTATCACTAGATATTAGTAGTAATAATCATTAGAGATTTTTATTAAATATTAGATAATAAATTTACTGAACTAAAAAAAAATCGAAAGTGGTCATAGGACATAAGAGTAACAAGACTGCAGCTTTTGGTGAGATTGCATGATTCACTCTTCTTCTCTTACCTTAGCGCAGATAAGACACTATGAACACATATTTTGCTTTGAACCTTCTTGTGCTCTTGCTCTTGTGGTTGGGTTATAACATGTAATGTCTATACTTGATTGACGGGACGCCGTTTTTGAAAACAGGAAAAGGAAGAAATACCCTAAAAGGTAAATTCTTCATACAACCAATAATAGAACAAATTGTCCTTTCAGAGCAAACAAACAACAAACTGGTTACTACTATAATTGTAATTGATAAAGATGGTTCTGACTGGACAGGTCAAATGTATGGATCAAGTGCAAAGAATGCTGTCATGCAGTGTCAGAATGAGATTCACTGAGCGTGAACAGATGTGAAGTTCTCACTACTTGTTCTTTTCAGAGCTTCAGCACAGAAATGGAGACATTACTGACTGAGTACATGCAGGTAATCCAGAACAATAAGCTAAAGGGGATCCCTGGGATTTGCAGGTGTTAGAGACCACCTAACACCTGCAATAGTCAACAATCATATGAAATCTCAAAATACTTGACACACCCTCTAAAATATTTTTTTAAAAGCCATTTAAGGGTATTTTAAAGGGTTATTTCATTGTGATTGGTTCATCAGAAGAAACACGTCAGTGGTACAAATCAGAAGACTTAAATAAGTGTCATTATTTGTTCCTGTTTCAGTTCAGCAGCTTCAGGAAGTCAGAGTATAACCTTACTAGCAACACTCAGCATGGAGCCATACAACTCCACCATGATCACCTCCAACTTGTCGTCTTCAGGACTTCCGCCTTATCCCAAAGGTGTTGTCTCTGTGGTGGTGATAACCTTCTGCTGCATTGTGGGAATTTCAGGAAACATCGCAGTGATTCTTCTCAGGCTGAACTGGCACCATCTTTCCAGTCTGAGCCAGAGTCTAATGCTGAATCTGGCCATTTCTGACCTGATGTGCCTGCTGACCCTTTCGCTATGGATTTACCCAATGCTGTATGGCTGGAGCTTTGGCCTGGTGGCATGTAAGATCCTATCCTGCCTTGTGTACTGCAACATTTATGGCAGCAAACTCACTGTGATTCTGTTAAGCGTCCAGCGCTACCTAACAGTGGTGCATCAGAGAAGATTTCCACAGGTAAAGAAGAGAGCAATGCTATCTCTACTCTGGATGGCTGCGGTCATCCTGTCCATCCCTGCTCTGGTGGTTCGACAGCTGTCAACACATCATCAGCGGATAGTTTGTGAATCTCAGTACTCTTCAACATCTCAGGGTGTGGTTGTACTGTTGGCTGAGACTTTGTTTGATTGCTGTTCCTTTGCTCTCGTAGTTTTTTCATACGTTCGACTTCACAGGATGTTGAACCAGGCAGCCTTTTTCAACAATCCACAGAAGACTCGGCTGATAACAAGTATCATTGTAAGCTTTTTTGTTGTCTGGACTCCATTTCATATCACAAATGTCCTGGGTGTGGCTGCGATGGGTTTGAAGAATGAAAGACTTTTGAAGTTTTGCGAGGACACCTGGGACATTGTTAAGGCACTTACTTTTGTAAACAGCTGCCTGAATCCTCTTCTGTATGTCTTCACTTCTAACAAAATGTGTGTAGTTTTCCAAAAACGGGAGGAGGTGCAAAGCTAGAGCAAACCACCCAGTCACCAGACATAATAGGTACTTTAAAAGACACACTTGTAAAACACTGAGACATTTAGAAACATCGTCATCATGTGCCATCATCAGGTATTGCTGCAAAGTCGAAGAAAACATCGCAAGTGATTCTCTATTTTCTCTACTTGCTCCAACAAGAGGAGTGAAAACTGCTCAATAACTTGATGCAATGAACTCTACATTACTGTAATATCTGATGTCTCGGATCAACCGGGATGTATAAATGACTGGACATAATTGACTTTATTTGTAAGCAAAAACAATCTGGTTTATAGATGAAGACATACTGTACTGCTCTGTAGCTCCAAATGGTATATAAACTAATCTAACAGTCTCATCACCTGTTTTTGTGTAGAATACTGAGGTGTTTCCAGCAAGTGTTTTGCATTTTGCATTGTTTTTTTTTAATAAGTTATTTTCTGTGTGGGCTTTTGTACTACGGAGATTAAATATACAATCAATATATCTGAAATCAAGAATATGATAGATTGGTGAAATCTTTTTTATTCAGACTTTAATTCCGATCTTTGTTGTATGCTTTGTTCGTTTTATGTGTGGTCGTACGATTCACTCTTATTTTCTTTACCTTAGAGGAGATAAGATATTATAAACACTAACTTTAGCTCTGACCTCACCATGAGTCTAGGTTTATAACATGTTGAGTCTATAATTGTCTTAGGCAGGAGATGGTTTTCGAAAACAGGAAAAGAAAATAAAACTCAAACAGGTTAGTCCTTTAAACTTCTGACATTAGAGCAAATTGTCCTTTAAGGGCAAACAAACAAACATACAAGTGCTTAAGGAATGCTGATATTTGCTTTAATTCAGAGTTCAATAACATCAACAACAATTTTACATGTGAAAATTATTCAAGATGCACAGGAGAAAGAACAGGAAAGTCCTTTTTCAAAGACCAAAAGACAACGCAATCATGATGTCAAAATGAGAACAGATTCGCTAAGTTTGAACAGATGTGAAATGTTTACTTCTTGTGAGAGATTCACACCTGCAAGTAATCCAGAACTAAACTACAGTGGATCGCTGGTATTTGAAGGCTTATAGGAACAACCACCCACAACTACCTGAAATCTAGGAATATTTGAGACCCCCATAAAAACGCTTATAATTCCCTATTTTAATAGTTCAAATACCAAAAGACCTTAAAATGCGTGAATATGCACAGTGGTGCCACCACACAAGGTAACATCCACAAGCTTCTTCATCTTTCTGCTTGAGATTGGAGCCAATCAGCGACAAGGACGATGAATGGCTTTCCTTGATTGGCTACATTGTAAATGCAGCCAAAACATGTCAAGATGCATTGCGCCTAAGGATTTCAGCTTCCCTAGATGCATTTTCTTTGAAGTATTTTAGATATAAAATCTGTGAATAGTTTACATTTTCTGTGAATAGAAAATTATGCGAATAGGCAAATCAATAAATACTGAACCGCAAATAGGCGGGGGTCCCTTTATTGAAAATATATACAACACTAGAAGAAAACTATTTCAATGTTTGTTATTGAATACAAACATTTTGAAGACATAGACATGCTTTGTAAGGCTAAATGTATAAAAATTCATATTGCTTCCTTCTGGCATTGAGACTGAAGAAACACTAGGGTAGCAACTGCAGCAACAAATCTGAAAATACAATGAGTAAACAGTGCACTTTAAAAAAAATACTGTGTCAACGACTGATATGAGGATGGTCATTGTTGTCCTTTGATACACAAGATCACAGTTATTTTCTGTTTAACACTGCACAAATCTTTCAGTTGCTCTATATTTTGTTGAATTAAAACTTGATACGTTATCCCTGACCTTCGCTTTCCTGAAACAGTGAAAGCATCTTTATCTCATGTCGATCTGTGAGCTCAAACCTCATTACAGAAACCTGAATCTCCATAAATCCAGTGGCATATCTGAGCATATTTGTGAGGTGTGATCCTCACTGCAACATTGAAGTCCCCCTGCCCGTCCTGATCCTCTTCCACCCACTGATGGCCTGAAAACACTCCGATCACCCTCCTCTGCCAGACCCATCTCCCGCCCTTGCGTCTGGGTTTCTTCCTCAAACGGATGTAAACACCTGCGCCAGCTGCGCCTTGTTGAGCATCGCAGTGCTGATACATCAGATCATCGGACTCTTTTATCACTGAGCAGAAGCGATAAACGACCTTCTCTTCTCCACTTCCCTCCAGCAGGCTTTTGTCGGCATCGTACCCTGAGAAGTGGATTCGTGCCAGAGGTAGTAAAGGTGGCGCCACCCCAAGCTCCATGTGCTTTTGCTTGACAGGCCGCTTCAGCTCCAAGAGGGCGTAATCATAGTCAAGAGACTCAGAGATGGTGGAGGCATTGGTGTGGATCCATCCTTGAGGGATTTGGGTTTGTTTAACTTGAGTCCAGCGAAACACAGCCTGCTTTCCTGGTGCTACTTGACGCCGGTTGCGACTGAGACGCTGATCCTTTCTACCTTTTCTCTCAAATTCCTTTTCCCCAGCAGTAGTTTTTCCTTCAACGCCTCTTTTCCTTAACCTTCGACTTCTCCTTTCACCTCCCCTTCTCTTTCTCAATCCTCTAACACTGTTTTTATTTTCACTCTCTGCCTCACCTCTCCTCAAGTCTACCTTATCTTGTGTCCTACCACCCCTTCGTCTCCTTCCCCTCTTTCTTCTCAGACTTCCATCATGCTTGAGCTGTAACAGCCCAACTTTAAGGCTCCCAGCATTCTCCAGGTAGTCTCTGCCATCATGGATACAATGAGCTGCTGTTAACACATGTTTTGGAGACACGAGGACTCCAGAACAACCAGTGGAAAGGCGGACCGCTGTGGAGAATGGGTAGTTAGTGATAAAGTTTGAATCTGAGATGACAAAGCGTCCATCTGCTCCAAAAACTTGCCGTTTCCTGCGGATATGAACCTGCTTTACACTCTCTCCTCCCAGGGTCTTGTTCATCCACTCCAGGCTGACATCTGTATGTGTTTGCGTGCCATTTTCATACAGGGTCTGGTATCCCAGAATCCTTTCTTGCTCAGTTTGGCTGAGTGACGGTGGACTGCTCTGACATTCGGTTCCACAGAGCGTGTTAGCTGTTGATTTGACTTTATCCTCCATCTGACCACTAAGCAAACTGGCGTTCATAATGGATTTGTGTGTAACCAGCAGCCTTGGCAGCTTCTGCCGGGTCCATATGTGTGAACTGCTCTCTTCGCTGCGGCCAAAAACCTCAGAAACTGCGAAGGCAGCTGCAAAGAGCAGCATACACATGATGACTTTAAGGCTCATCCCACTGCAAAAAAAAAAAAAAAAAAAAAAAAAAACAGACATAAAGACTCATTATTCCCAACGATCTGGAGAGCAATATAAGCTCCTTAAATGTACAACATCAGATTTGACGAAATAGTGATAAATAGTGATAAACAGCGGGATTCTTACTGATACATTATCTAATTGTGACGCCAGTGTAGAAAACCCAAATTTGTTGGGGTGGGCAAAATGTTTGACAAAAATCCTAATTGGCCAGCAGATGGCGCCAAATTGCCGTTCATAACCTGGACTGCGCATCAAGAGCAACGTTTATAATGGTCACGTTCAATACAGTTTTGTAGTATTTAATGCCCAACAGTAATTTATGTTTTACTTTTTAGTTTGCTGAACAATAATCGTTTTGGGGGCATGGGGTTAAGAGGGGAGCTTTCAGGGTTTCCACATTCAAACTATAGAAAATACATTTTTAAAATTAACATCCACATAAACACAATAACAAAAGAGAAACTGCAAAGCTTATACTAGAAATTAAATTAAGAGCTTTAGAGTTTTCGCCCTCTCAATACTTAGAAAAAGCCCCACAATAGGGAAAAACTGCAATAAATAAAAAGTTTAGTGTTCCTACCTGCAAATAGCCGAAAGTCTCATCCGGTCAATGCTCTGCTTCGTAATAGTGAAGCTGTAAATTTGTATTTAGGCGACTTCAAGCTGGCCAGCGCAATCAGTTCCTGAGCTGGAAATTGAAACAGCAACATAAATTAGTGGATATGTGGCAAGGATTCTCCCAGGGATCTGTATCCTACTCCCATGTTGGGAAATGTTTTGCTCAGAAGGAGTGTCAGCCCAGGAGGATGAATGAAATCAAGGATCATGTGACGGAAAGAGGAGCGAAGGAGTCAGAGGTGGGTTGTTTAAGGGTTTGCAATAGCTCCCTAACAAAACACCCCCCGTGTCACATCCGAGAAAACAAAAATTATTGTTTTTATGTGATGAAATATTCTGGAAAATCGAATTGTGATTTAATTGAATCTAAATGCAAAATCCCTAACAAATAGTCCATTATAAAGGGTCAGAAATAAATATCAACAAAGAAAAGACAATGGGGAAAGGTGATGAGCTCATGACTTCATGGCACATCCTGTAAACAAACGACTGGGAGAGCTGAATCATTTGGTGTTTACACAGGTGGAAAGATCCGTTCTGCAAAAATATCCATCATGTTTGTTTGAGGCTCAACAGAGAGGTTTCAAGAAAAGTCAACAAAGCATTTTGCTTATGTTGCATCGTTGTAATCACCTAGCATATTCCATCAGTTTGGCAGCATGCAACACAAAATAGAGCATGACGCAACATCACAACTCTGTATGTTACATTTTAATAAGTCGATGTGTCTTTGACATTTCTGGTTTTTTGGTTTCTCTTGTCACATTCAGTGGTTGATGTCTGGGAAATCTTACAAGTAGAGAAGAACAGAAGAACTTCACTATAACTAAATCAAATTCACTACAATTGATGTAAGGTCATTTTTTACTGCCTCTGTGAATTGCTCCATTGCACACTGATTGCTATGGGTTGCATCTGAAAGATGCAAAGGTTGGGCCCTGAGTTTTCCACCTAAGAAACAGTTTCTCATGACTGAAATGTTCTTCTCTATGATTGTTTTCGAACAACATGATGAGTACCTTCGTCCGCTTTTATTTGTGCATCACAACACAAGTTTCGGACAAACCCAGTGTAGCTGATTTTCTGTAAAGCATGGTGGGTGTTCTTGGAAACCACATGTGTTAAAACCTCAAGACACCAATGGGCTGGTCAAAAAGAAGTGCTCACACCAGAACCTTGACTTTAAAGCAATACTACTTTAATGTGTTAATTTGCATAATAAATCATATCGATTACAGAAGTGAACTTTGATTATCTTCCTACAACTTAAGCAAGTTAATGAAAAGAAATGCATTTTTTTTTTTTACATTTTTTACATTTTATTTACTTCTCTTTCAAATATGTGTGTCAACGTATACAAATGCAGTTACTAACATCAATATTTTGATTTTAACTTCCTTTTTTTTGCTTTAATTGCAAAATATTTTAGACAGCCTGAGTCATCTTTTTAATGTGTTAGAGGCAAAAGTAAACACCACATCAACCGATGCAAATTTACACCTACTGCAAGCAGAGTGATGCAGACAAGCTTAAGCGTTCGCACGTTGTGTTTTTTTAAGCTCCTGTTTGTCAGCCCCACTTCCTTTTCTGCTTTTTACTCCATTTACCAGCCTCAGTGACTCAAAGCACAACTTCCACAACCAGACCCAGGATGGATGGGCTTAATTTCACTGCTGCTCCCTCCAACTTCTCCTCACTGGAACATCTTCCTTCTCCCTTACGGAGCTCCAGAGGTCTCATCCCCGCGGTGGTGTTGTCCATCTGTTTGATGCTGGGCGTTCCTGGAAACATTGCTGTGATTCTTCTCAAGCCTAACTGGAAGAAGATGTCCAGTATGAGCCGGAGCTTGATGCTGAATTTGGCCATTTCTGACCTCATCTGCTTGTTGACCCTTCCACCTTGGATTTACAATTTACTCCACAGTTGGATATTCGGTGTGGTGAGCTGTAAGCTTCTGTCAGGCCTTGTGTACTGCAGTGTTTATGGCAGCCAGTTCACTGTGACTGCAGTTAGCGTCCAGCGCTACCTTGTGGTGGTCCACCGTGTAGACTGCAAACGGGTGCGAAAAGGAGTGCTGCTGTGTCTGCTCTGGCTCATTGCTCTCCTCAATTCCATCGCGACTTTTGTGGTTCGACAGGTCAAGACAGATCAGAAACTGAAACGGTGCCAACCAATTTATTCTTCCGATAACCAGAGGGCAGCTCTTCTGCTGACAGAGGCCACGGTGGGGTTTGCTTCCTTGTCTGTGGTAGCATTTTCATACATTAGTCTCTACAGGAAAGTCAGTCATGGAGCCTTTTTCAACAATCGACAAACAACCCGACTGGTTACCTGCATCATCGTCTGCTTTTTTGTCCTGTGGGTTCCGTATCATGTCATAAATCTCCTGGGTGTGGCAGCTATTTGTCTCCAGAACGACATCCTGTTGAAATTTTGTAGAGATGCATGGAACGTTACTGGAGCGCTGTCATTTGTAAATAGTTGCATCAATCCACTCCTCTATGCCTTTACCTCAGAAAAGGTGTGCACTGCTTTCCAAAAAAAGGATCCAGAGCAGCAGAATTCCAGAAATCTCCGAACAACAGATATGAGTACGACTTCTGAGCCATGAACAGAAAAGGTATTTTTGTTTCTCTTTCGGTTTAAAGCATAATTGTGAAACTGTCAAATAAGCTGAACAGTGATCAAGAACTAAATATAAGAATGTGTAGTCTCTGAAAGGTTTTATGCCGATGCGTTTGTATTGGCTGTAATAAATTTATTTTCTGTTTTCTCAGGCGAAAGGATGAGCTGATGAGGAATACTTGTGTGCTGGACTTGATCATCCAGAGCTTGCATCCGTCTCTGCAGTTTCAGAAGATTTTCACTGAGTCATCTCTCTCTCTCTCTCTCTCTCTCTCTCTCTCTCTCTCTGTCTCTCTCTCTCTCGTTGTTCTTCTTATTCTAACATATTTCTATTCAGAGTATTTTGTTGATATTTTTGTGCTCTTTCTGCTCTTAAATATATCTTGATTTGAAGAACAGAGATGTGTACTAAACTCACGTGAATCTAAAAAAAAGATGATTAGATGTAATTAGAAAGCTTTCTAAACAGTGCGGTTGAATTTTTTTTTTTTTTTTTGCATAATGCGAATTGTGTAGATAACGCTCTACTGTTAATTCTATATTGTTTTTTACTCAGTTTCTATAAATTGTTCTCAGGAAACAATTAGTTTTCCTTATTTTCTATGAAGATACCAAAAACGTGTATCTTAGTTAGCCAATTTAAATCATTCATTCCAAGGCATAATTAAGAAATTAAAATAAAATTATAAGTGGGTTCAGTAAAAGAAAAGAACAGACCGGCAGCTACAATTAAAAACTCTCTGTCAGTTTCTCACTTCAACATGCAGATATTATGCACCAAATAGTTTTGGCTGTTCGTTTCACTGGTTGTTATTTAGCAGTAATGGAATAGAGAGAACTTATGTTGACCAACAGAGCTATAAATATGGGAGAAGTTGTTAAAATTTGTTATTTTATGAAACTCCTCAGTTGTGATGAGAAACTTATCGTCAATTTACCGATTGACAAGTTTAAATAATGCCATCAGTTATTATACCTTCATAATTAATTGGTTTGAGTCTAACATTAGTCTTTTGAGAGTTCTGTTTTCATCTTTTTCTAGTTTTAAAGGAAGGTGATGTCAGAGTTCACAAAAACTACCATGTGTTCCAGATCCAAATCAAAGAACTTTCTGGTTAACAAATCCAATGATTAATCTTTACCAGTCTGCTTGACTCACCATGCGTCACAGTCTCAGTTAGAGTGTCTGCTGACGTTCTGCAGACTTTATTAATTCGCTATCCCACATTTAATCAATGAGACAGATTATTTTAACTCTCTAATCAACACCATCTCTCCAGTGGTGTAAAAACCTCTCTGAGAGAAGATACAATGGTCATGGAAGTTGTTAAATTCAGATTGTGTTAAATTGCACATTTTTAAGATTTACTGCTGCAGTGCTGTTGTATGGTGGATGCGCCATGCATCCACCATACAACATGGCCATTTTGTTCCATTTGCTTCTGTCGATGTGGCCAAAAGCAGCTTCATATGAGGCTGAAACAGTTCCTGCTATGCTGGCACTAAAAGCAGAACATTACTTGTTGCATTGTTTTAATGAAATATGTCTTATATAAATATCATCTTTAAGATGATATAGTATAAATTATTATACTGCAAAATCAAAGGCCTCCAAGACCTGAGCTGAGGTTTTATTTAGTCTCAGCCATGTTTTTATGTCTCTTCATTCCTATGTTCTCCTTTGTGTCTTTCTATTGTTTCTTTCCAAAATTGTAGAGTTTCTCTACACTGAATAGCAATAAAATAAAACATATAGACTTCTATCCTGACAAGAAACTGGGCGCAGCTGGGAACATTCACACAGAAGCCTGGAAACATGAACGAAGTGAAAGAGGAAGTAGTTTGCCGAGGCTCAACGCACGGCTATGAGTCTTGGAGCTTTTCCACTTCCCATCCAATCTAGATAATCAGGATTAGATTGTCCCAGCTTGGAGGCCAACCAAATCTAGGTTGGAATATTTTTAGTCTGAATCTCAGCTCTCTCTCCAGTAGCAAATGAACGAATCGCAATAAAAAAAAAACGTTGAGGTCACAAATATGCTAAAAGCTCATTCGATGAGAAACCTGTAGGGCATGAGTAGAGTGTGCTGTTGTCTTGAATTATTTTTCATGAGAATGCATGCCGCTGGGTGGCTTCAGATTGAAAGAGCCATCCGTACACAAAATGCTTGCCTGCTTGAGTTTTGTTATGAAATCTCGAAAACAGCGCGTTGTCATGGCTTGTAAATAATCCAGGAGGAGTTGATGGAAAAAGTGTTGATGCTCTTTGTTTCTTTCAGGATATAAGAGCCGGGCGCTGACACAGTTGCAAAGTAAGCATTTCAGATGGGACTGTTGCTGAAAATGCAAGCAATGCTTTTCATGAATCGCATCTTTTATCCTGACAATAACAAGCCTGTCCTTCCACAAAAAAAATGTATGACATTAGTTTTTTGGGGTTGTACCATAAAACCTTCCTGCCCAAACTGAAGTCTTTATGTTAACAAATCTTATTTTTTCGTCTCTGCAACTAAATGTGACCTTTATAATTGTTTAACCTCGAAGGAGATATTTGATATCTATGATGGTTGGGGAAGAGATGACAGAAAGGCAACAATAATTGAAATAATTGATGTTTTAGAAGAAAAAGTCTTGCATGAATCCTCAAGAAAATCTTGCTGTAGAGAAAGGAAATGGGTAATAATTACAGCTGAACGTATTTTGGTGTCGTAACCCAGTCTTAATAATCTTGTGCAAAAATCTTCTTTGAAAAAAAATGATTTGTCTAAATGTAGAAAACACTTGTATTAGTAAATCTGGTTTGTGTTTCTGCTGAAAAGAATAGTGTTGATAGTGATAGTGTTGATAGTGATAGTGCATATCGTGGATATGCGCTTCATAAAAATCCTCCTGATTTATGAAACACACGCTTTGAAAGGGACACATCACTACTTCCTAGTGAAAGGAGAAGTGTAGTGCATAATGTGACAAAATGTTGAAAGGTTCAAGAATCTTACTTTTCAAACTGAATAGCAAATATAAACCTTTCTCAAGGACTTCCCAACCAATCATATGTAAATACAGAAGTTTTATCCTAAATTTGTGCCTATAACCTCTGGATTTCCATGTTGCTATTCTTCAAACTGCTTTCTAAAGACCTGTGACAATATGAGGCCTGAGAGAAGCCATATATTTCTGCAAGAGGCAGCAACATTTCTATAAACAAGCTGACGTGTCTGTTTACTGCCTCTTGTTATTACTCTAATGGAAGGAGGAGCATCTTTTTCCTCTCTTATCCCAAATTAAAACAGATGTGTCTGGAGTTGGATGTTTGTGTGACTTCAACAGCCATGCATGTTTTTTTTTGTTTTTTTTTAATTCTGTGATGGCGCTTCTTTTCTTGTTGTTTTGCTTTCATGTCAGTTCAAAACTGAGAGGACACATTTTTGTAGCATAAGGATAAGACTGATTTTATTGCATTCATAAAGATGTAAGATACATTATTTGTCGGTGGCAGTCAAAGCAAATGGTTAAGAGGAGTATTTACTTCAGTTTCACTAAAGGCCTAGATTGCAGACGTGGGTGTTTGTGCTGTACCACAATCTAGCACCACTGCGGTTATTGTATTGGTGTTCTCTGACTCTGTGATGGTAACGAACATTTGTTTGCTCTGCTGTTGAGTTTATTTTCATCACTTGGCTTTTGCGCATTTGAAATGTGAGAACCATATGTTTATCTGCTGGACAGATTTGAGGACCTGCAGTCTGCTGATGAACTTTTAGAGAGAAAAGGATGACAGCTGGTATTTTTCCATCAGTTATAAGGTTTGCCTGCTTTCAGCTTTCATGTCTGTTCATTAAAAGATGCTAAATTAATTGTATTGTGCTTTTTGACATTTTATATATATTCATAAATTGATTAAGTATTCAAAATGTTTTGAAAAGACCTATAATGTTTCAGATCATCGAGCAAAATTCTATTGTCAGTCAAATGTAATCTGTACAAATACAATAAGTATGAATGTTTTTGGAATTAAAAGATTCAAATAATAAAAACTTTTCCAATGAAGATTTCATTTAAAGCAGGAGACAAAAGCTCCTCAAACCGGCCTGTTTGAAAACATGATTGTCTCACTTTTTAAATCACGAAATAACTTATTAACCACCAATAATGCCTGATTTTGTTGGCTAACCCCCACATTTATAAATCCACCTAAACAGAACCTGTCTTGCAAGATGGATGGCTTAGGCCAAAATATCTCAAAAAGCAGCACATGATGTCACAACGTAAAAGGAGAAAACATGGGACTCCTCCCAGGAATGGCTGGCCTCTCAAAATTACACTAACAGCACATCCGTGTCTCACCCAGCAAAAGAACATCTGGAGCACCGCCGGCTCTCACTTTCATCAGCTAATGCTCAGAGTTCACACAGCACAAGCAGTTATTAGACACACACTTTGTTACTTTTTCACATCGGGACAGGTCAGGTCGGATACCTATTCTTCAGTAATCATTTCAAAATGATTCTCTTTGTTCAAATTTACATTTTTTTGATCATGTAAAACATCCAAGAGTGACGAAAATAATAATAATAATAATAATAATAATAATGAAGGAAACTTGTAAACAGTATCAAGGCACTACATGCTCTCTGTCAATAAAACACAAGTTAACATGATGTGAACAAGCCAAGCCAAACTTAGAAAAACGAGTGAAAAATGAATCATAGTGACATTAACAGGACCGGGAGGATCTGGTACTGACCTACTTACAGCCAGCAGAAGTGGCTACAGGAATCTACACTCTGTATGTGAGCTGAATCAGTCTTGTCACCATTTCATTGAAGAGTGTTCTGTAAAAAAATTAAAAAAAAAAATGTCTTAAGACATCGGCAGACTGTATGGAGATTCAAGGCTTCATTGAGGAATACATAATCATACATGAATAAATCATCCGCCTCTCAGCTGTATGATTTTCTACTCTTTTGTTGTCATCATTCTGACCGTCTGGTTGCATCTGAATGATGAACAGCTGAATGGAAAGATAATGTTAGATAATGTCAGCTTGGGAGAGATAATGTTAGGTATCACTTGGTTTAGTTTAGCCGGTCCTCTTCCTCATACGGAGCCAGGCTGCATCGTGGAGCCATAACAGGTTTAAAAGCTGGATTTGTTCGGGTCTCCCCTATTGTTCTCTGTGACTTGATTTTACCTGTAAGCGACTTCATTTATTCATTTATTCATTCATTCGTTTTATCCCATTCATTGTGGTGCAGCAAACTGAAAGAGTTCAACCTTTCACATTCAACCTTTTAACCCGGAGGAAACAAACTAAAAAAACTTTTTTGTAAAACTACATTTCACACTGACACTTATTTGTTTGCTATATCTCACACTCCCTTTTATCTTTCCGTCATACTGTTAAATTATGATTATTATTTCCATTTGTTGCGTGATCAAATCCACCGACTTAGTACAAAAAAAGGAGACAGTGATAATAAATCCATAAGAATAACAATGAGATATAATGGCATTGATTTTCATCTATTTTTTTATGAACACTCTCATGGACATTCCCAGACTGGTCCCTAAACATCAGCCTAATGTGACTAACAGCTTTACAGTAATACTAAACATTGAATTTCTTATTTCAGGAAACAGAACAATTCTTCCCTCTGGCCACAGCGAATCTCTAAGTGGCTCTTGATTGCACACAGGAAAACCTCCCATTAGGCACACACTGGAAATATTTACGAGGCAATAGCAAAGAATGTGGACTAATAAATAGTTTTCATGAAGTCCAAGTGTTGAAGTTGAGTGTGACAAAAGCTGCTGGTAAGAAAAGTGCAAAAGTTAGTTATCTACTGGCTCAAATGGAAACTCTTAAGTTTCTTCATATCTTTTTTTATTCATTTCTCTTTTGAGATTTCCACATTCCAAAGAACTGGTCAAAATGTTTTTTTTTTTTTTTGTTTTTTGTTTTATTTTTATATCAGTTTAGCTGATCTGCTTTCATTATTACTTTGGTAGATGTTGCTAGGTTCGCTTTGTTTCCTGTTGCATGTCTTTTATGCACACTTAAGCCAGTTTCTTCGACAAACCTTCATTTCAGAACAGTAGGGTGCAGTGATCCTTTATTTTTCAAATAGAAGCAGGTTTTTTGTTTCTCCTCTAGTACATATAAACATATAATTTAACATCTGCATATTGCATTTACAAATGACAAATATATCTCATTAAAATTTGTTTTATGATCTGTAAGAAATCTGTAAAGTAGAATCATCTCCGTCAATTCATTATTATTATCGATTACTTATTGAATACGTTTTATCAAAGAAATTCCTAATGAAATATTTTAAGGTTAGTGAGTGTATATTTTAAAATGCACAAAAAGTTCAAAACGTCTGAATGTTTTTATAAGGTTTTGTAGTTTCCTTTTCTTTCTTTTTGTTTGACTTTTAACGCATTTTAATTTGAACCAAATTCAATCGTACAATTTATTTCAATCTCTTTTTATTGCTGGATGTATTGACAATGAATAAACCCTAAATCTGATAGGGTCATAAAATATGTTTTGTTGTGCACACATTTTCTTTTAAAAGAAAAAGCACAAAGATGCAGCTTCTCTTTCTGGATTTCCTCTGAGCAGCATGTTTCACACACATGCTCTACATGTGCACCGCTAAATAAATTCACGCTTGCATGCGTTTCCGTAACTTGTTCTTGATGTGTCTGTATCTTAAAGGATCTCATATTATGCACGCATTATTTTTTTCCCCATTTTATTTATTTATTTTTTTGCCTATCTCGGTGTGTTGCTCCGTGCAACACACTGAGGCTTTGTGTGAGATGTAGTTCATCAAACTTTAATCCAGGCCTGGTGGTTTTGCTGTTCATTTTATGACACATTTTATTGAATCAATAAATACCTTTCTGCCTGACTGAGACATGTGCACAAACTGGCATGGGTGAGTGCAGCAAAACGAGGAAAGGGGAAGGAAAAAACTAAAAGTGTGAAGTTGAGTCCACGGAAGAGTTGACTTCGACAGAGAGAGCTGTGGTTTGGAAAAATCAATCTTGGATGAAACAGCCTAACTAGATGTTGCACGTGAACCACTAATGTAGGCCTGCTTCAGCAATTTTACATCAAGTTCCTCATTGTCTGTCCACCTCTGCTTCTAATGTTTTGTTTATGCTTCTCCCTCCTCCTGTTTTCCCACCCTTCCTTTTTATCAAAATCAGGCTTTTGCAGATGTATTCGTGTCTCGTGACTTTTTCCTTTATGGCCAATTGGGAGCTGCAAATAATTCTTCACTGGGATTTTGACAAAGCATCTCAAAGTAGTGCATGCCAGAAAGACGGAAATGGAATTATTTTATATCATTTATAAACAAAACTTGAGAAAGTGTCACATATATTTGTATGTCCAACAATATCCATGACACTGTCGGCTTGTAAAGACTGAAGTTGGCCACTCCTGGTTTAGCTCAATGCATGTTAAGTGTTATAATGACCTAGTCAAAGTCCAGACCAAAGCTCATTGATCATTTGTGTAAGGAGTTGAAATGTGAGTTTTGTCTGAGCTGCATATAATTAACCAAGAAGAAGGAATAATTTTATCTGCACAGCTGATAGAGACACGTTCCATAAGGCATGCAGATGACAAAAGCAAATCCCAGAACAAAAAAACAAAAAAAAACAAAAAAAAAACATAATTTTGCTGAATTTATTTACTCTTCCAAACATCAAAAAACCTCCTGGATCCACCAGAAGTTTTTTCTTCCTCTTTTCATCTGTCAATTATAACTCCTATTCTGCCCACCACAGTCTGTCTGTCTGGAAGGGAAGGGATCTGCTCCTCTCCCCAAATAACAGCTCACCATAAAGACATGAGACAGAGGAGCAGAGGAGTTGGACTCCACCCTAAACCTTTCATGATAGAGGCAGGTGCCAAATGACTGACCACGGCCCCCAAAATTACTGCCACATCACCTGCTGCCGTTTCTCTCGCTGGACTCCCCTAAACCAAGGTGGGTGGATTTCCTTCAAGATCTCACCACTAAGCTCCTCTTTGTTCCTGTCGAGCATCCAGGATGCAGACCGCGTCTCCTGTGAGCAGCACGGCGTCCCGGTCAACATCTCAAAGCAGGTTGGATGCATCCCGACTGCATGTTTGCTCATTTCTGGAAACTCAAGGTGGCTGAAGTCAGGGGGTAAATGCTTTCACCTCATTCTATAGGTAACAGGTAACCGATGTGTCACAGGGAGCACACAAGCAAATGAAAGCTCAACACTTTGCCCATAGAACAAACTGGAGGAAATTTAGACAAGAGAAAAAAAATAAATACTTACACCCAAACGCACAGATGTTGGAGCTTTGTGACAGATGCCTGTAAGGCATTTGCTTCTGCTTGTGCACCGTGTGTGGCCATAAATCTTCGGAATATAGCTGAGCTTAAGCATCCACTTTTTGCACTCATTGCAGCCAATCAACTGAGTCATCTGCCACGCAGGGAGAAAATGTTTGAGCTCTTGCAGCATAATGTTGCTGACACAGGTCTCTGGAGTAAAGAGGCTGCAGGAAAGAAGCCATCTCTCACACATGACACGTTAAACTTTCCCATGGTTAACGCAGCCTGATATCAGCGTAACTTTAAACAGAGCAGGCGCTGCGTCCCACACTAAATCACCAGACATTACCCGACACGTCACGTCATCGCTGTGCGTTTAATTATCGCTCTGTCTTCACTCAGCTTCCTACAGAATCATGATAAAATGTATCGCGAGATGAAATGACTCGACTTGGCCCCTGAAGAAAAAAAAAAACAACAGCTGTTCACCCAGAACAGCTGTACAAATACACGCGTTTACATTACTGTGCATAATCACGTGTGGGGGAAGTGAGTGGAAAGGAAGCGTTCACTGAAATGAACTCCGTGGGAGAAGAGCGCCACCTGCGGCTTCTGGTGGTTTTTCAGCCTGGTTTGGTTCTGGATTTAATGATCCAGCAGGTGGCACTATAGAGCCTTCACACTGACAAGAGTGTGTCGAAACTTGCAAGGGGTTTCCCTGGAAACGGGAACACTTGGTTGAATGTGGAAGTCAATTTGCGGTAGAAGTATTCTCTCTTTGTCATTCAGACAACTTTTATGCTTTTTCCTCTGGATTTTATTCAGAGAATGAAACTCTTCATCTGTAAAGGCTACCATTCGGCTTGACTTTAATTTTATTTCCAAAATTGTTATTAAAAGAAAGAGAAGTGCAAACTTTTCAGTCCTCAACTACCAACACCGTGACACATGAAGACTCCGCGCGGTCACACTTCTCGCCCACCATCTCGCCGACTCACCTTGCATTGGTTTATCAATAAATACAATGCCCAATAAAACGCATTGGAATTTGTGTTTGCACAATGAAAAATGTGATAAACTTCAAATGGTAGGAAATACTTTTGCCTACAAAATGTAGGCTTGTAGGCATTCTTTATCTGTAAAGCTCACCATTTGGCTTTTCCAACAGTCCATTCAAATATCTAACATATCTAAGTTCAACCATCGCCCATGCTCACTCACTCTTTGGTTTCTCTTTCCAAAGCTGGTTCATGTGCTTTAACCATAATCACCTGATCCTTGTCCAGATAAAAACTGCACAATTATTGACTTTAAAAACTCCCTGTAATAAATTTAGAAACTAAAATGGATGTAAAATGTGTATCTTTTTATGACAGCCATTAATTTTAAAGGAATGTTGGAACAACCAAAAGGATGACAGTGCTGTGATATTAAGATAGTTACTAGTTTTATGCTGTTGTTGACCCATGCTCATCACCTAGATCTCTGAAAACAGATCTGAAAGCTTTTGGATCTATATTAATGGCTTGCACTCCTCAGGGTCAGGGGTGTATTGTTTGTGTTGTCAGTGCAGATCTACATTTAGCTTGTGTGTGCACTCTTGTGTCTGTTGACCTGGGAGAAAGATAACCATCACTGTGGTATTGACATTAACCAACCACAGTATCAAACAGGAAGCTGAGCCGCTGATAGAGAGAAGAACTTCCCGTTTATGTTGTCACTTTAGTTTGTCATCCTCACTCATGACAAGACAGGAAAGCGGAAGAGTTTATGAACAGTATGGGAAAATACTGAGTTGGAAAGCTGAGGGGCTTTAATTTAGCTATTATTGCATTTAAAGACACAGTCCAGACGAACTGTGACGATAAATTATCCATACACATGTTTCATATTCATTTTAAAAGGTTAAGATCTCTGCTTGAGCAAGACGTGTTCAGGCCTTTATCTCTATGCTGAATAATGATCAAATTGGAGACAACGTCTTGCATAAGTTTGGCTCTGTCATTCTGAAAGTTTGTTAAGTAAATTTTGACTTCCGAAAATAATTCTTTACACCTACAACATTGCATCTTTAGCGCACTATACATTTCCCAAGAGCTCTAAAGCAAGGCTTACAGGGCTGTGCATCTTGGTGAATCCCATTAGCAGCTATGGAAGGAGTTTAATTGGGGGCTTACCTTACTGAGCGCCCTCTTCAAGGTCGACTGAGGTCAAAAAAGGTTACTCGGTGAGGCCGGGTTAAAACTGATTGGAAATACTGCTGAGGTCTGTCTCTGCCTGGATATTTGTCTGGAGACGGTGTCTGCACTATAGCTACATTTACAACTATGACAAAGCAACTAGAAGATGTTTCATTGAAGTTGTGCACAGTGAAAAAACTCCATCAAGTTGCCTGCCTTGTAGCTTCCAACTGTGAAATTGGTGTAAAAATTATATACTTTTGTAGACTGTACAAAAAACATTTGTAGTTTAAGGTAAAATACCAGCAGCTATAGTTGCCAGAATTTCACTGTATATAAATGGTAAGATTCTGGTGACCAGAGCTGCTGGTAAAATACCAGCAGCTCTGGTAAAATACCAGAGATGTCTTTTTTTCTACAGTGTGCAATTTATTTGGATTTAGATGAAAGATCAACACAAAGGAGTGAATAAATGTGCAGTGATGCATTGAAAAAAAAGTATGCATGAAAAACTGTGCATTTAAGAAACATCTGTATGCACCAAATTTGGCAGCTTTGGAAAGGAGAGCAATAATCATGGAGGCAGCCAAGAGGCCCAAAAGTTGTAGAGACATTCAGCCAAGATGGGAGAATCAGCTAGCAGGACAAATATGAGTTGTTAACTTTTAAAATATGAAGAAAGACGGTCATGGGAGGAAGAAAGTCACGTCTGAGACCAGCTGTGTTGGAAACGCGGCCAGCAAATGGAAGGTGGTGCGCTGATCAAATGAGAGTGAAATTATTTTCAAAATGGCTCATCAAATTAAATTCTGTACAAGGCCCTGAAATTTGTGGCTGTAACATAACAAATTTGACCATTTTCCAATGCGAATGACTTATTTCAAAGGCACATACAACCACTTGTTCTCACAGATAAATTTTCTTCATCAAAATGTGTCAAAAGCAATAAACTAACACTGATGGCATTTAAAAACTGATTAGGACTGTTCTTATAAAATGCCTTATGAGAGAGATTTCCTCCAGTGTGGTGAGTAAACTAACATAAACCATCTGAAATCCAGCTCTTATTATGAGCCGCAGCTCTTTCTGTGGCTCATCAGAGACTGACAAAAATAGCTAACAAGAAAATGTAGACAGGAAACAATTAGGAATTTTGCAAATTATGTTGCGGATAACATCAGAACACGTGGAAAAAAATAGGTATGACATTGTTATTTTGGGATGAATGGCAAGAGGTAAATCTTGCTTGGAGTTGCTTCTGAGTGAGTGCATAAATCTAGCTGCCTGCACACAGCAGCTAGAAAACCCAGGCCTGCACTCAGACTAACCTGAAAACCATCTGTCCCATCACCGAGCCAAAGCAAACACACCCAATAATCTAGCTAACCAAATAGATACTCATGGTGTTGGGTAGCAACAAGACAGCATTTCCCAGTGGTTTGAACCTTTCTCAGTTCAAATAAAACTGCCTCTTTCTCTCTTCGCCGGTCCTTCTTATGAGATCTAACTTACACCAGATGGGTGTGTAGTTCTGTATTTAACACCACAACTGATAAATTGTGCAATGACATGCACTGAAATTTGTTGTACTGTACCCTGGGAACCAAAGATTCAACCATGAAATCAATGTATCTGCCAGCCAAGCGTTTCTTATTCTAACAACTCAGTCAGTTTCCAGTGAAAGTATCAAGCCCCCTAACCCTATAGCTCCCTGATAAACGGCCATGGGACCAGTATTTTATGTGCAATGTCAGCTTGAAACTTTTAATGTGTCAATGAAATCTTGCTTCACCGCGCCATGTGTTGCAACATGTAGCCTATTGGGTTAAAGAGTTGCAAGTTGCACCGTTTATTTATAGACACAAATGTGTCAACTGATAACATCCACTATCCCGAAGAAGCACATTTTATAACATTTGTTTTTTAAACTGGCAAGCTTGTGTTGCACATCGTTACGGTGTAAAAGAGTAAATTTGCAGGCAGGCTGTGCAAGTCAGCGACACCTTCAAGAAAAATCTACATTTTAGCTCCTCTCTGCATGGTGTCCAATGAACAGTATGCAGTCCTTGTGTAATGGTCCTGGGGTCATTTGTAGAGCAAAATGTTTTGGTGACACTTTATTTACAGGAGTATGCATTAATGGAAATTTTAGCGCAACTTTGCATTAAAAGTGTCCTTATTTACCAAATGGAAAAAGTCATTCATATTCATTGCAGTTCTATGCACACCTCTTCAAATAAAGTGTTATGGATTTCCACTATCTGCTTTTTATATTAAAAGAGATCATGAAAATTAGTATGCTATCAAGTCTTTTACCAAATGTGATACTAACTGATGCTAACGCTACCTGCTTTGACAAGACAGTTCAGTCACTGAGATGCCTCCTCATTTTTTCAAGTCATGAGTCAAACTGCAAGCAGACATTCCCCAGACGGGGATTCTTTCTGCAAGGCGACAATGCCACCAATTTGCCACTGTGCATCCCCAACAAATTCAAAAAGTAAAAGCACTATGCTTAAATTCAATGACCAAGCAACTCAATTTCAACGAGTAAAAATAGTGTAATGTTTGGTTTGTTTCTAGCGTCACTGCTGATCTACAAACTACTCGTAAAGTTTATGAGAGCTGATCTCTCTTGGTGCATTTCACAGTGGCAGTATGTCGTCTCAAAATACTTGCAAAAACAGCTTTTTATAAGTCAATTATTGTAGGGGAAAGATTACTTCACTTCTCTACTCAGAGATGCAACAGTTGGTGTTGACTTCATCGCTCACATTGCCACCTCACTCCTTCCAGAAAGCACACAGGGACGGCCCGAAGGCCCCTGACTTGGGGGGCTTTGTGAACAAACTACAAACAAGCCCCTGAATGCTGAACTGTGATCAGTGTGGAGCTGTGACAGTTAAACAAATTTATTTTCACTTCTGATATGTGATCTCTTTTAGACTAGATATACAAGCAGTTAAAAAAAAAGAAAGAAAGAAAGAAAGAAAGAAAGAAAGAAAGAAAGAAAGAAAAAAAAAACTTTCCTCAAATATTTGAAAACGTATTTGGCTCCTGATAGGCTCATCGGACACTGCAGCTCTGAATGTTATCTTGCTACGCTGAGATGCCGATGGTTCTTATCAGCATTTTTACTCTGCAGAATTTCACAATATTGATTTTTAGATCCTTTGCGTGCTTGTAGCAAGAAGAGAATTCTGAGGGGAAGTGAAGAAAAGGAGCTGTCAGAAGTTTGCAGCTTTGTTCAGCTGGAGATTAAGATTTCTTCACTACTTAAGGAGACTACGATTAAATGTTGGCACGTATGCACAGCACTGTAATTTAAATCCAGACAAAAGTAGAAGGTGTTAAGGAAGTGAGATGAGTGAGGGTGGGAGGAAACATAGTTGAAGCATGTTTGTCTAATGAGTTCACTATAATCTTATAATGAACTTCCACGTGTAATGATAGTACAGACAATGAAAAAGCATCCTATTGGAAAAGGATGGCAGGAAGAAACTGGGCTTTTTTGGCTAAACTATGAAAATCTAAGATTGAGAAAGCTTAGAGCTAAACTAAGCAAGTCCCAGTCTGTCTTTCTGCACACTCAAAGACATTTACATATCGTCACTTTGTGTCTCTGTACTTGTTTTGGCACCCTGACAAGGGGTCTGCCTGAAAATCCCCCTTCAATCCTCTGATGCCGTCAGACATCAAGAACCAAGCTGGTGTCATCCACTTGGAGAGTCAAAGGTCAGGAAGGAATCTGCTTCATGGTAAGTACCCAGGCACTAAGCCTGACAGTGAGCCAGTAGGTGAATGGGGAGCACGTTACTTGTGACTGGCCCGCTGTTCTTTGCTGACCAAGAGATAACACTGTGTGTGCGTTCTGGAAATAGTGAAGCAGAGCGAGCATAGAACTTAACATTAACAGTTTGCAATGTGCAGAAGTGTGTTATTTTTGATGCGGTTTCTGCTTATTGGAACTCACAGACCAGACTGACAGCTACAACAAAGAAGTGAAAACGGCTGCCATACACCTCAGCGAGTAAACAAATACAAATGAAACAGAAAATAAAATAGCTGCAATGAGCCTGACCTACATGCCTCAAGATCTATGGATTATACATCTTAGTCATGGCATTATGGCTTCTATGCTGAGTGAGTGAACTTTTGTCAAATCTTGCATTCAGTTAATAATTCAACAAATATGCATGTCTGGAAAAATGTACACTTTTCAGCTAAGATTTTTGAACAAGTTTGTGGCACAAACAGCAAGCCATTAAATTTTAAACAGGAGTTTCTGCGCATATTTGTTTCTGCATGAACTTTGTGTCACTGCACATAGAGGGTAATCCGCAATAAGCTGGTTAATGGGCTCGTCTGCAGTGACGCAAATATACTCACCAAGCTTTGCACTGATGGATTCTGCATGACAACTAACCTGCATAGACTTTGGCCCACACAGCTACATATCAATGAGCTGCTTGGAGCTGCAGCATCAGAGAAGTTCATTGCAAGCGTACCGTTTTATTCATGTGTTATTTAGACTTATTTATTACATCAGGAGAATGTTAGCTTTAAGAGTGTGCACACAGCAGCTTTTCTGCAAGCTTTTGTTTTTTTAAAAAAAGTTTTTGGTAAGCTGACGACCAAAAAACATAGTCTAACTCTAAAGTACTCTGGTGGCAAGTGGGGGGAAATTGCACAGTTAGTTGTAAAGTGGATGCAAAAGAATGAACTGATTGGAAAAACCAGCAAACTGAGTGTGTCATCTTTGCTTTATCTAAAAAAAAGTGCATTTTAATTGTTATTTATTTTTCTTAATTTCTGGTACAAGACAAAGCAGACAGGTGTGAATCTGGTAGCTCGTTATTTTGCGCTTCATTTCGAACTTTAAATGATGGAACATCGATTAAAACTCATAATTGTGAATGCACTTTTAGATGTATAAATTATGGAACTATGCTAACTCGGTGATTAAGCTAACTACAATTAGTAATGCAAAGCAGTAATAAGGTGTTTTGTTTTCTCTTTTGTGCATTAGCTGAAGCAACATGTTCACAAACAGAAGTTGTGGTAATATAAACATGAATGATGAAATAAAATCACATTCTAAAAGGAATAAAATATGTGATCAAACATATATTATACTGCACAGAGATTCATCAAAACAGCCAATAAAATGCTTACCCTGTGAAAGCACAAAGAATTAAGAGATATTATAAGAGTCTGTGCCAAAAGAAGCAATCTCCCAGAATGCCTTTCAGCCAGGAACCACCACAGCGCAGAAGTTTATTAGTTCGTCTTCTTCGCCTTTTTTGTGTGTGTGTCTGTTTATTTACTGTGACTGATGAAGTCTAAATGCAAGGTGGCCATTTTGTATTTTGAGGTCAAGGCCAGGCAAGTAAGAAATCTCCCAAGTGTTTATTACAGGGGCTTTTTTTTTTCAGCTTAAACCTTGAAAGTGTCAGCTTTTGAGTAAAAATGTCCTATTTATCTAAAGCAAATTCCGCAGTGCGGACAGATAGGGAACACCTTTGTGTTTATGCCTTAACGCAGTTTTTTTTTTTTTTTTTAAATCTGGTCCTGTTGTTCTACTGTTTTAGCCACCATGGAGATACTTGAAAAGTACAGTACATAGTGAGGTGATAAAACTTTTGAGAAATTCTGCTTTGATGACCACTAGAGCGCGTGTATGAGCTGACCCGGCAGCACAAAGATGAATATATTATAAATGTGTAAAATATAATTGCTCCTATTGGGGCTTGTAACTCATCCGCCTGGAGTATAATAAACAAAAGAACAGGATGTCAACTGGACTCATAAAACGTGACTCATTGTTGTCCACATGCATTATAAACGCAACAAATGAGAAATAAAACTATCATTTCCCTATTATGACGCACAATGTCGAACAAGTGGGTGAGAGTTGTCATTCACTCGTTTCTGTTAAGTGAGAGGATGGAAGTGGCACAAAATTGAGAGTTTAAAAGTTTGACGTTTGTATTTTTTTATTATAATATTTTTTTTTAACTTTTATTTTATTTCTCTTGTTTATTTTATTTTATTTTATTTTTTATTTTTTTGCTGAGGCCTGCTGTTCTGCGTCTCTGCGTCTCGGCGCCTTGTTCTCAGACACGCCTCGACCCCCGGACACACACCCGAGCCGCGGAAGGCTATTAGTAGGTGTGAGCTGTCAATCAGCGCGGCCCGCCCAGGTGCTCCGCAGACGGGAAGCGCTTATGTGTTTCGCAGCCTTCCCCCAGCAGCTGTGCAGCGGGACCTCTGTAGCTTCACGCAGGACCACCGAACGACGAAAAGGGCCAAAAATGTAAAGACTGAAGCAGCTTTGCACCGCTTGATGAAAGTACGTCTGCTTTGGAAGCCTTAAAAAAAGAGAGAGAGAAAGGAAGAAAAGAAACGATGCGTAAAGTTGCAGCTGCGCACCACGGACGTTCAGTAATCTGTGCGTAAAAGTGAGAGAGACTGAGGAGAGAAGTAAAACTTCGGCGGGGGATTTGTTTGTTTTTTTTCAGCGAAATGGATACGAAAGGCTGAGAAGGAAGGAAGGAATTATTATTACGGTTGTTGTCGTTGTGATTTCCTCCGATGTGGAGCGTTAAAGCTGCTAAAAGTGACACGCTCTGTGAATCCGTCCGGCATGCAGACTTGAGGTAGAAAGTAGGACGTCGCCGCTCTGCAACTCTTTTTTTTTTTTTTTTTTTTGTCTGCCATGCATCTGTTATGATCGACCTCAGCTCCGAGGCTCTCTGATGTCACAGCTCCGGCTGAGTCTGGAGTCACCTTTTACCGCCTACACCCAGCAGTCTACCTCTCACCATCACCGCCGGCATGGACGAAAGCGTTGAGAACTTCGCCGGGAACAGCTGCGCGGACGCGGAGAGCGTCGGCCTCAGCGTGCTCAACTGGGAGCAAGTGCAGCGGCTGGACGCGATCCTCACGGGCTCGATACCCATCCACGGCCGGTGGAGCTTCCCCACTCTGGAGGTGAAGCCGCGGGACATCGTCAATGTGGTCCGCAGCCGCATGGAGGAGAAACGGATACACGTCCGGGAGGTGCGCCTGAACGGATCCGCGGCCAGCTACGTCTTGCATGAGGATAGCGGTCTGGGATGGAAAGATCTGGACTTAATATTCTGCGCGGACCTGAAAGGAGAGTTGGAGTTTCAGTTAGTAAAAGAGTTGGTCCTGGACTCTCTTCTGGACTTCCTGCCTGAAGGGGTAAATAAAGAGAAGATCACTCCTCTGACCTTAAAGGTAATTACACATCAGCTCTTTGCACAGCAGAACTTGGGGTGGGGGGACCAGAACTTTTCAGCTTTTCAAAAAAAAAAAAAAAACCAAAAAAAAAAAAAAAAAACCCAAAGATTCTGGAAAATCTAAACTTTTGAACGGCAATACCCCTAAATTGTATTTGAGTAGGCCTCACCAAAGTATAGGGTTGAGTTTGGCCTAAACTAGAAGCCTGCACATTTTAAAAGGGGTTGGTTTCCAGTTCAGACAGGATTCTGTCTAATCCAATTGGAGCCAGCCCTACATTAATCATTCGGCCCTCAGTTACCTGGATACCAAGGACTACAGTGGCTACTAATGGCCCACCAACAGATGTGATCCTCAAAACATCATGACTAAGATTTTTATCTGCACAAACAGAATTAATGTGGGGTTGCTGAAGCTGTCAACAACCAAAAGTTCATCAATTTCTCCTCCTACTGAACTTCTGATTGATAAAAACCGTAAACATAAATATGAACCTATGAGTCAGATTGGGTGTAATAGCAGCTAGGGAGAAATGTTTGGACTACTGCAATGGCTGAAACCACATTGCAGCTGTGAAGGGGAGTAAAAGAGAGGAAGACGGTTAGTGGGCCTCCGGGATGGATTACAGGAAGGTGGATAGTCTTCAAATATTTCAAGAAATTTTGTCATTTGTACCGTGAGAATTGATTTTTATCAAAACCAAAAGCTACACCTGGTTGGGATCATTCAAAAAAGTAGCATTATTTTTGACAGTTTTCCATTTACTTTAATTTAATATATAAAATGTAAGCGAATGTGATCATAAAACATGCTATAAATTTAATAGTAGTTTTCAAATATCTTGCAGAACATTAAACCTCTTTGCCAATCCAGGGCCAAATGTCAGACAATCCATTTATACCTCCTGTAGCTTCACAATCATATCTTTCAAAATGTTTCTACTTTAAAGAGTGATTTTTACAGTCCAAAGTAGTTTTAAGCAGCTCAATTTGTCTTATTTTTAACTGTCAGACAAGTGCAATAGTAGTAAGAGTAGGCTTTTTCAGTCACCTGACCAGCAGTGCCCAGCAAGGAGAAGGGGTAATGTTGCATACTATCATAAAATGACTTTAAATAATGTCAGTGTGTTGAAACCTTAAAATATTGGTAAGCAGGCTAATATTAAGTTACCAAGAGGATTTTCATTAATATACACTTTCATTGTTTTTTAAGTAAGATCATAGACACTGCTTTGAATTGTCCTCTTCTTCTTTTTTTTCCACTGTGACCTCAACGACCCATAAAAGTGCCCAGATCAATATTTTCCATCTGTGTCAACGGCTGATTAGTCCCAATCTCTTTGTTTCTAGGAAGCTTATGTTCAGAAGATGGTGAAGGTTTGCAATGACTCGGACCGCTGGAGTCTTATCTCGCTCTCCAACAACCACGGCAAAAACGTGGAGCTGAAGTTTGTGGACTCTCTCCGCCGGCAGTTTGAGTTCAGCGTGGACTCCTTCCAGATCCGCCTGGACTCCCTCCTTCTCTTCTACGAGTGCTCCGAACACCCCATGGCCGCCACCTTCCACCCGACGATCATCGGCGAGAGCGTCTACGGAGATTTCCCCACCGCACTCGATCACCTGCGCAAGCGGCTCATCTGCACCCGGAGCCCCGAGGAGATCCGGGGTGGCGGTCTCCTCAAGTACTGCCACCTGCTGGTGCGAGGTTTCCGCGCGGCGTCCGACGCGGAGATGAAACTGCTGCAGCGGTACATGTGCTCCCGCTTCTTCATAGATTTCCCCGATGTAGGTGAGCAGCGGAGGAAGCTGGAGTCCTACTTGCAGAACCACTTTGTGGACCTGGAAGAGAGGAAGTATGACTATTTGGCCACGCTGTATGACGTGGTCAGGGAGAGCACGGTGTGCTTGATGGGACACGAGAGGCGTCAGACGCTTAGCCTCATCTCGTCGCTGGCTCTTCGAGTCCTGGCTGAGCAGAACGCCATTCTCAACGCTGCCAATGTGACCTGCTTCTACCAGCCGGCTCCTTATGTGTCAGATGGCAACTTCAGCAACTACTATGTAGCGCAGGTTCAGCCGATCTACTCTTGTCCACTTTCACCTTCCCAGCAGTACTTTACTCCTTTGCAACATTCCTGGTATGGCACCTGGATGCCCTGTAACTAAACTTTCTGGACGCCCATGTAGTTTTTTGGAACTCGTGTCTGCATAATAAGAATGCATCTTTATCTTCTTGTCTTTAGTATGAGACGAAGCTGTTCTCTGGGTCACAGAGCACAGAGAGAGAGAGAGAGAGAGAGAGAGAGAGGCTTAAAACTGATTGGTCTGTGGGTTTGGCAGATCAAACGTCTGCCGAGCCATGAAGCCCTTCAAGATACGATAACTTTGTTAATTTTCCACAGCTTGCAGGAAGTTACATGCACATCTGAGCATTAAAAACCCAGAATATTCACCTTATTGAAACAAAAGGCACCAGAGTATACTGGTGAAAGTATGGATTCATTCACATGGTTTCTTCTGCTCTGTGCATGTGTTCGTGCGTGTGCATGCGAGTGGGTCTGTTTGTATGTGTGAGAGTCTTTACGCAGGCAATGCAAAAAAAGAGGAACTGGGTGCTGTTTACAAATCCAAAGATCTGCTTTAATGCTCAAGTTTTCTAAAATTCAAGCAGTGTAAAAAAAAAAAAAAAAAAAAATGAAACAACAAAACAATGCATGTTTTATTTCTGTGCAGGAATAATTTTGAAGTGCCTATACCAAGCCAAAACAGAGAAATGAAGACATTTTAGGATTCATCGTAATAGAAAAGTATCTTGAACTTAACATGATACTGAATGTATTTATGGAATTGGAAAAAAAAAAAAAAATTCTCAATGCCGAGTCAGGTCTCTTACACTGAGGGAGCTTTTGGAGCAACCCCTTTTTTTAAAACAAGGAGTTTCACAAGACTCTGCTCATCGGCACTTCTGCGGTGAAATTGTGTTGTGATTACCAAAGAGGAAGTAACATCATAATCTCATTTTCTGTAGAAGTTGTTTGACGGGGGGATGGGAGCGGGTTGAATCAAAATCTTAGTAAAATAGATTTCAATAAACGATAACCGAAAGAAAGAGCCTTGGATGCAAAACAGCAAATATGAGACAACATAATAAGTAGCTAAATTAAAATGAAAGTGGATTAATGCATGTACACAAAAGGGGTATGATTTAATTGCTTTCTAAGAGACATAAAATGGTACTATAAGAAACACATGCCCATTTTGTATAAGTTTCATCAGTGCACTTCTCTTATTTTTGCTCTGTAATGAGAATGCATTTAAATAAGTCAACATGGTGGTATTTTACAATGCAAAAAGTAAATAATGAATGTTTACATATATATATATAAAGGTACAGCTGGATAACCAAAATGTTTTAAAAAAGCAGTCAAGCAAAAGATCTGATATTAAATAATACAATACACTTTCCATGCATGATTTAACAGGAGATAAAGCAAATGAGGCAGATGCATATAAAATTACACTGGAAAGTTGTGAAAACATTGTGAATTTATATAATCGTATTTAAAACATTTTTCCCCAATATTTAGTAGGAAAAGACTACAAGTATTTAACAATTTTGTACCATGGGACATTTGTTGCACTTGATCATCTCAGCATCTCAGGCCCTCAGAAACAATCTGCACACAGAAAATACAAAAATAATAATAATAATTAAAAAAAAAACCTAGTTTTCATATCAATCAGTGGAACAAGTTCAGAGGCAAAAATGCTCCTCAGTAGACAGCAAAGTGCAAGAAACTGCATTTATTCAGCCATATGCGATGCATTCCTTTAAGTCACAGGTGTCAAACTCCAGTCCTGGAGGGCCTCTGCCCCGCAACTTTTAGATGTGCCTCTGCTGCACCGCACCTGAAAAGAATCATTAGCCATTAGCAAGGCTCTGGAGAACTGATCTACACAAAAAGGAGGTAATTAAGCCATTTGATTCCAGCGTGTTGTACCTGTGGCACATCTAAAAACTGCAGGACATCGGCCCCTGAGGACTGGAGTCTGAGACCCCTGCTTTTAAGTCATTCTTTACCTGAACTGTGTTTTGTAACTGGCACTAGACCTGGCACAAACTCATATTTGAAAAATCAGTTACAAATTTTGTAATGCATCACTCTCGTTTTGGCAATACAGCTACCACAAATACAGGCAGTTTCGTAAGCACAAATGCTACTCTCAATAAAACCTGCTCATTACTAAAAAGGCTAATTCAGTGCAGTAGTTACATTAAGCTACTGCAGCTGTACTGCTGCTAACACACAATGGTTACTGAAGCATAGTATTAAATATCAAAGAACCAATGTAGAAAAAAACTGTCCAAAAAGCAACAGTAACATTCTTTTTGATTCTGCCTGGTTATAGGTTTTGCCAACATAATCATAGACAGACAGACGGAGATCATAGGTGATCTTGCAAAGATCGCGAGCAGGGTTTGAAGAAATGGTCTGCGCATGTAAACTAGCAACTTCATAAAATTTACTGCTAAGTAGAGAGGTAAAAATAAATTCCTGATTAAAGGAGCAATCCTGTTTCCTTTTACGAGTATGTTTACGTTTTCTCCAGGAGACCATTTTTGCCTCCTGGCTTGTTTTTCCACTGACTTAACCTTACGAACTGAGGTAAAACAAAGATTAAAATGGCCCCATGACATATGAATGCACTGAAAAAGACAAATAAGAGTCAGGATTTGAGGGCTTTAGCTGATGAAGAGGACATTCGATGAGTGGAAAAAGCGCGGATCACGCTCAGTGACGCGGACACTTCAACGGCAACAACTGGCTTTGGTCCTGTGCTGGATTTGTCTGACTCTCATGAAAAGAACACAGATGCATCCATTCAAAATTTTAAAAAGCATTCAGCAAACTTTCCAAAACATGTCAGAACTCCTATTTTTATATGTTGTGATCTCTATTTTTGTACAGAACGTGTCGGGGCTGGTGTAGCAGGCCGTGTGATGTGTGTTTCTTTGTGAAAGTTTTACTTCAGCTGATGAAGAGCAGCACAGCTGAATGGAGGTTTTGTCAAATTAAAGTACATGTTTTGTTGTGTTCATGTGGGTGTGTGTGTGTGTGTGTGCGTGAGGCAGTGTGTGAGTGTGCGCGCTCTGAGGTGTTTTGGATTTGTGCCGTTCAGACAAAACGATGATGAGCTGGCATCTGTTCAGGTGTCAAGTTGATTGACTTGATCAATAAAATCAAAAACATCAAAAATGACTTGTTTCATCTAAAGTTTTCTGGGGTTTTTTTCCCTTCCCCCTTTTGATTTGCTCTTATTTGTCGACTTGGTTTCTCATAGAAAGCAGAAAAGGCCACATTAAGTCAACGCTCTCAGGTGCCCACAAAATCCCCACTTTCACTGACAGCTGAGCGTGAAGGATTTCCCCTCCAGAAGACGTCACGGACGAGCGTCAGCAGACGTCATAACGCCGTTTGCCAACTTCCTTGGCTTTGACTGAATCTCAAACAGCAGGTGGATGGCACGTTTATGCTAAGACCTTACTACCAGCGGAGCCTTGGCCTCCCAGAACACATGTTGGCCTGCTGAGTGGATCAGATCCAGGTCTGCATCATCTAATGCCCACAAGCCTTGACCTCCAGCTGTCACTTTCCCTGCTGACGTTGAGACAAATTTGTCTTTTAGCCTCTTTCATCATCAGGATCTAGTTTTTGTCTTTATCTCTAAATAATAATAATTCTACTTAGTGTTTTACACCTACACCGTAATTCTATTTTTTTTTCTTCTGAGCTCACCTCAAAGAAAAAAGTTTTAAATAATTTCTGGATTTGCTTCGGTTTCGTTTTCCTCACAGAGGTTTCTTGATAAGTTTAAGCAGAGACGATGAGAGGAGAACAGAACCAGTGTTATCCCTGTTAAGAGGGAGTGAGTCTCTAAATATAGCCCCACCCATCTCAACTAGCATAAGGATATTAGCCCATCTCCAAAAAGCTGATTAGCGTCGTCATACAAGCATGCACTCAGAGCTCCAGCTGCAACACATACCTGTCCCACCTTCTGCCATCTTTCAAGCTACGGTCAGCAGGAAGATCCCAAAAGAGAAAATCTGTCGACTTCCTCATCAAACACTTTGGGAGGAACTGACAGAGAGGGACTGACGCCTTTGCAGAGTTGCACAATGAGAAACATTAACCCATTAACACAGTTTAACTTAGAAAGCAGAACTTTTAACACTTTTCGGGTATTGACAAAAGACTTAAGACTTTAACACTTTTAAAGTCACCAAAGCCCAATGCATGTGGGTTTTGGTGAGGAAGTGCTTTGCACAAGGTTTTGAAAAAACAAAACAAAAAAAAGAAACAAAAAAACACTTTTCCACATTTTGCAATTTCGCAACCTCAAACTTGTTGTATTTTATTGGGATCTTATGTGATAGAACAACACAAACTAGAACATAATTGTGAAGTGTAATGAATACCATCCATGCTATTGAACGTTTGCACAAATGAAAATCAGAAAAGTGTGCTTTGAAACCACTAACACAAAATACCATCAAAACCAGATCTGTAAGCGTCTCTATTGCTGTTTGAAATACTTTTATTGAAATAAATATAACGTTGGTTATAATAAAACCCCATGAATGTGTTTGGATGTTTTCACAGATAAAAGTCAAATCAAGTCAGGCTGCCAATTTAATTATTCAAAATAAAAAAAAACAAACAAAAAAAAAAAAACAGGAAACGAGTACCACCAAAAGGGACAAGCAAGACATTAAAAAACAAGGGGAATTCTGGATGTTTTCAGTGGAACTATTAGGACACTGGAAACAAATGGCTCTATGTCTCAAGACATGCAAACACACATGTACACACTACGCTGGAAATGAACCAGTTGGAGCAGCAGCCGGGGCCAAGAGTCCATCCAACTCAGCCAAGCTGGGGTCAGAAGCCATGGAGCAAGTCAAACAACAGCAAGACGAGACTGTGAGAAACTGCAATTTTTGTCTCTTGTGCATGAACTGAGCGCAAGAGATAAAGAGCGGCATGCATATCCGCAACTGCGTGTTTGTGTTACTTGGGGGCTCAAGTCTAGCTGTTGGCCAAAGACATCTGTAGATGATGCTGCTTTTAGAAAACATGAATCTGAGCCGAATGCTAAACTTGATCCTCTTCATTATGAGGCAAGACAATATTAATGATAATTCATGCTTGGAGAGCTAACCCACCTCCAAGAGATTTTCCATGACAACAAGTGCCAAACAACTGACTAGCTGGAACAGTAAATCAGATCCATCCATTAAGTTAAGTGTTTGTGTCTGGTTATATAAACTGTTTGGCCAGTTGGACCCCGGCCGGCACTGGAATACAGACTCGTTTGTTCCAATGCAAAAACAATCAGCCACTAACAAAAGAAAAACATTGCAACCAGACCAACATCCAAAGCAATCATTAGCTTGTTGTTTCCTTGTTTGTCTCAGGTGAAAACATAAGGTATGAATCTATTAATTGGTCAGAATAAGAACAACAATGTTTCAGCTTAGTCTGTGTAGATGAAGTTCAGATTCACGCAGTGACAATAAAAACATCCCAACAGCCACATGAGAATAATAGATAGCAGTGCAGCTTGTTGTACGCCACAGAATTACACAATGCAGAATGAACAGCAACTCTTTGACATGCATACTTGTGTGTGGGACATATAATTGTATGTAGATACACTTTTTTTTTACATTTTCTTGTTTTCTGTTAGCTTAGCTTTAAATGTAAGGCTGAAAGTGTGTGTTGGAATGCCTTCTTATCTAAATATTTTTTAACACCAGTTTCAGTCTTACTAGGTGTTTTCTGTCTTGTTGTCTTTCCATTAATTTCTTAGTGAAGGAGTTTAGTGTCTAAGAACAGATTGCAGTATTTGCTAGGATTTGTATTATGTTAATCAACCACGTTTTATTCATACCTCCTGCTTTGAGTGTGATCTTCTCGAAATGCAAGACTCAAGACACTGTACTGATGTGTATATTTTTTTGATAATGTTTTGCACTTGTTGGCCTATTTTGTTTTTACTTTTTACTAAAACAAAATATTTTTTGAGCACAACATGTTCACAAAATGCTGACAATCCAACTCTGTCTCATCATTTCTAAGACTCTCAGCAAATTCATGCTATAAACAGAGATGGAAAATTACTGTTTTATTTAATCCTGTGACCGTATTTCTGATCACAGGATTTTAATCTGTCTTTACTTTTTCTTACATTGAACTAGACAATTTTGGCACCTAAATAAAGCAAAGTGGTCGTTAAATAAAACAGTTTTACACGCAATTCGAGCTTCATTGTAAAGGTGAAATAAGCGAAATGACAAGCAAACGTTAGACTCGAATGTCAATTGCAGATCTTGAGGGAAAAGATTTTATTACAATTTCCACCACCACCCCACCCAGATCCCTTATTCAAAAAAACAGAGATGTTCTGTTTTGTTTTAGTGTAATTGCAACACAAACAGCTTAAAGTAATGTTCAGAAGCATAAACTATATCATGACTAATAATAAAAGCACAGAAAAGTCAGTCTGGGTGAGAAAGTGTTTTGAAAACAAAACAAAGCTAAGAGCATGGTTAAAGTCACTCCAGATGTACTCCTATTTAAATGCAAACTGACTGAAAACACACACCAAAAAAGTAGGCTGCTAAAATGAAAAGAGAGAAAAAAAAGCCAAATATCCATGTAGTTCATGAACAAATCATTTCAATCTTCACAATTACCAAATGTGTGATAGGAAAAAACATCTTATTGCTTATCGCTGTTACAGTTTCTGCTTATCATGCGGCCTCATTGGCTATGTTTGCTATGTTTAGCCACTGAAACAAAGCAGCTAATAGCATCAGGTTTGATCAAATACTTACGGCCATATGAGCCTTTAAGTGCTCTTTTGTTTCAAAACATGCAAAACATATTAGTGTTTCCAAAGCTATGTAAAAACTTCAACATTTAGAATATACATGCTTTTGAGTTGTAACATTTCTGCAAAAAAAAAAAAAGAGAAAAGATTGTGGGTGATGGGTCAAACGATCATGCATGAAGATTAGAAACAGCCCGAGCAAGCATTACAAGAATCAAGTTTGTTTTCGTGTGCACGTGCGTCCACATCTGCTGTTTCTGATTACGGCACCCTAGGAGGTGTTGTAATCTGTAATGGATTTCTCCCAGATGGTAATGAAGCAAAAAATAAGAAAAGAAATAAAAGAGGTCAGGACAGAACATGTCATTTGGTTACCAGGGTCACCCTGGCTGTCTGAAAATTGGCTTGGTCATTCATGGAAGTGCATATGATCAATTCTATCGGTGACAAACTAGTAAAGTGGATGGCAGAGGGCAACATCCCTCTTTAAAACTCTTAACATTCTCACACATATGTTTTTCCAAGTGACAAGTAAAGCAGTGCTTTAGCAAAATTCAGCCATTTTTCAAAGCACCGAAGTTACCATGTTAAACAAACTCTTTTTTCAAAGCCAGCTTGACATTTGACTTTTGGAAATGCACCCTAAAAAATACATCTTCCTAGAACAGGAAGGTTGACACCTCAAGAACAGATGGAGCTACGAAGTGCATTCAAATCCAGACAGTAGATATTTGGGGATGCCCAACTCGCAGTACCGCACAACCCACACACAAGTTACCTTGCAGAGCCACGGAGGTAGATATACCTCCGCTACAATGAGTCCACATGCTTATAGGAGGCTGCAGTCTGTGGCACACATATCTCCACCAGCCAGTGAGACATGCAAACCAGGAATCCAAGATAAAAAAATCTGATTTTTTTTTAAATGCATATTTTTCTTTAAATATCCATATTAAATTCTCACTGAACGAAGAAAACTGAACCGTTTCTCAGCATAATTGGCAAATGGAAGAAGGTGAAATGCCAAGTGAACTACATCTGTAACAGGTCAACTTAACCTTTGGTACAAAAGAGGCATTTAGGGCATATTGTCGCTCTTCTGTGACATTGAGAAAACTGTAAATATTATTTATACATTGACAAAGCATGAAATTGTATTTATTTATTTATTTATTTCCTGAGCCCAGAGCCAGCAGCAGGATAGTTTTCATGGAGCGTTCTCCATCAGTTAACTCAATGGATTGAAGGGCAATCCAGTGAGGCCCTCTAACACCACAGGTAACTCATAAGAAGGAAAAAGGGGCTTTACTACTCACTGCATCCAACAAGTCTTTCATAAACCTCTTTATCAGAGAATGTTGTCCAATTTTTGGTTTACCAAAACGTGTATGGCATGATCAAACTACAGTTAAACGTATTCTACAGGTGAAAAAGGATTTCCACTGTCTGATTCAGTAGATGTGCTGCATGTGTAATCATAGAAGATGTGTAAGCAGTGATGTTTTCTACCAAAACAGCTGTTCACATGCTGGAACGGTAAGCCACGGTCATGGACCACACCTCTGGAGATATCGGTAATGACACAAATCTATCTCCAAATGCCAGAATTCGTGGTACCTTATCCCAAAAGGGTGTCCCGTTTCCTGGCGCAGCTCTGCTTAGTAAGCTGACAGGAGGGTCACAAGGTTCAGATTCTTCACAGAGTGAGTAACAGACCTGTAAGCGTTTTGGTAATTGGAGGCTGTGAAGTGCTGCATTTCACTCACAAAGTGTTGCTCCTGCTGCATCGAGAATGAAGCGGCTCTTCTGCTGGAGGTCACAAGAATTTTGAAACACCTAGTGGTTAGAAAACCCCAAATTATCATTGCTTTCTCTTTCCAAGCCGGGGTAATCTAGTAATCTCACTCTGGCTTGTTCCAAAAATCCTTAATTTCCTTCATAAAGGACGGGATGGAAGGAATGAACCACTTTGCGGGAGTCTGATGAGAGGGTAGGATTTCACCATGATAAAAGTCTCTCTCCTCACCCTTGTTATCCGGCAACTTTTGCCACCCAAAGACAAGTCTGGTCGCAGCCCACTTGTACACTTCAGCTGTTTTTGAATTGAAGCATGCCTCTGGTCGTAGTTTGGCAATCGCTTCAAAGGAAGTGACTGAAGCCATTCAGTTAGTGTTGGTCACGCTCCCAAATATCGAGCAAATATTGACTCACACAATATTTTCAGCAAGCTTCATAGCATAGATTCCTTCGCGACCAAGTCTGATTTTACCCAATATTAACAATTATTTAAAATCAGATCCAATCATTTAGTATCTCCAGCAAGCAATTGTTTCTCAAAAACTGAGGGTATGAAAGCAGGGGAAATTATACCCATAAATCAAATAGAATGTTTTCTGACTTTCCAATCATGTCACACTATTGACTTAAAATACATCCAGAGATCTGAGTTCAGTCGAACTCAGATGATTAATGTTCAGACTGTAATGCTATTATACCATAATTTGGACTTTTTCAAACTGTTCCCAGAAAAAAAAATGACAAAAAAAAAATTAAAAGTTATCTCTCATTAGCATTTAACAAATAGAAAGAATTTAAGGACTCCCAATCGACACAGATACCACCTGACGTTACTAGGATACATGTTGTGGGTTTCTATTTGTGTGTCTCTCGTTTTCACTTTGTTTTTATATGTGTGAATGCTGGTGTGTCTGTGGCTCCACAACTGTTCAGGGGGCAGAAAACCCAGTTGCACACGTCTTGGTTAAAGGATTATCTCGTTCTTGCGGTCGCTGCCCAGGCCTCCTGCATGCCTGTTTCACCTGAGCTATAATCATAGTCATTATCACTTTGTAGCAGCAAACACACCTGTCAGCTCCGAACTTCAGCCAAAACCACACCTGCAGTGTGGCTAAGTATGGCTTTGTCACTATATGAGGAAACGGAAAGTTAAAGCTGGCCTCTGGAAAAGACATGTGGGCACGTTCATGGCTCACTTTACTTCACCCACATATCATCAGCTGTCTGATAATAGTTTATGTACTGAAGCGTCTTTGATACTTCTGATGGTATTTGGCATTGGGTTTCACCTGAACATATATTGGGTTTCACCTGAACACTTCAATGTTCAGGTGAAACCCAATA